>JAQZBX010039438.1:0-23032 GCA_029593785.1 Cabassous unicinctus
ATCAACAACGGTCGGATATTCCTTCTTTTTTTTTTTCTTTTTTCCAGGACCAGGCAATTACAATTCCCAGGGACTGGGTACCTCGCCGCGCTATCAGTTGGCCAGCGTCGTGTAATAGCGCGCGATGCATGCACGTATATAAAGCAGACCCGGTCTCCTGAGATAACAATACCGATGGCTTTTCTTTACAACACAAGCAGGCGTTCTCCAGACACAAGCAGATATAGAGTCATGCGTGTCTTTCCTTCTCTTCCTCCAAGAAGACAGGTTTTTGCGTAGCGATCGTGATTTCTCTTACTGGTTCGGAATGAGTAACCCCAGGATGTTCGCAGCACCAAGCCCTGCTTCCCAGGGCTTGCAGGAACACTCAACGCCCGAAGCTCTCAGCCTCGCCCACCACTTATGGCTGATTCCATCTTTCTAAATGAATTAATACACGGATACAAAAGACGTTCGGAATCGGGGTGTAGAGGGATCTTTCAGCTCTGCTTAACGTTTTAAGATCTTTCAGGAAAGTTACTGAAGTAGGATAACCTCCATATTAAACTCTGGTACACACAGCTATTTGAACGTCTGTGCTTACAGTTACAAGGAACTAATTTCTAATATAAAGAAACTCAGTTGCAAAAATCTTAAACACGTCAAAGTATTATTAAATGAGAGTGATGATTTTCTTCATAGGAGATGTAGACATGGTGGAGCCAGGCGCTGCTGGATTAGGAAAATTAAATCTAATTACCACAGTGATTGCACTTGGGGTCAGTAGCATCCCAAACCAGCTGTTTGTGTATGCAGCAAGTTTTCAGGGAGATTTCCATTACATGGTACTCTAAAAAAATTCCAGGCTACTTGGCCTCTGAGTAGTTCAACTTCATATTTTCTGGTTGGAGGTTGGTGTCTTTCCCAACTGAGCTTTTATTATGAAATCTTTTGTTTCTCCAATAGAAGGTCAGACATTTAGATAAGGCCAAAATCAAAGTATTTCTAGTGGGCAGTCCGTGCTTCAAAGAAGTGTGCGTGGATAAGGTTTTAGCGCAGACGTTCCACACGTGGGAGATGGAAAAACTTTGAATTTCTTTCTTGAGAAGCCCTTCCCTTAATGAAGGATTACCCCCGACTTTAAAGAAGGGGCTGAACATTTTCCCTTCACACAGCTGTTTAAACTCTTATGGAGACAGGATAGGGGAGAAGGAACCTGCTTCTGATTCCGTAGGACATCCCTCAGATAATGAATTTCTTATACAGTTAATATGAAATGCCAGCTCCTGATATTTGCACAGTCCTTTACTGCTTACAAAGTACTTTCATAGATGATTTTATTTATTTCTTCTTCCAACAAGTGGTATGACTCCCCCCCATTAGGACAGAGAAAACAAATTGAAGAGACAGCAGAGGTTAAGTAACATGTCCAAGGCAATATAACTGATTAGCAGAAGAGGCACGAATATTACTGATGAAACTGTGTACAGGTATGTATGCAGACAGAGACCCACAGATTATTTATATATACACACGTATACCAATAAATTAACAAATGCATATGTACATAACATATAAGCATGCCAATAAAAATAAGTCATGGTTCTTTTACATTTTTTTTATTAGAGAATTTGTGGGTTTAAAGAAAAATTATGCATATGCTACCTTATTACTAATGCTTGCATTGGTGTTGGTACATTTAATACAATTGATGAAAGCACATTTTTATAATTGTACTGTTAACTATAGTCCATGGTTTCACTTAGAGTTCACTGTTTGTGTTGTGCAGTTCCATGGCTTTTTTTTTTTTTTTTTTTTTAATGTATTCTATTAACATATATACAACCTAAAATTTCAGCTTTTAACCACATTCATGTATCCAATTCATTGCTGTTAATCATTTTCACAATGTTTTGCTACTATCACCGCCATCCATTACCAATTTTTTTCATCATCCCAAATAGAAACACTGCACATTTTCAGCCTTAACTCCCTATTCTCTACCGGCACCCCATGCCCTGGTAACCTATATTCCAGATTCTGATACTATGAATTTTCTTATTCTAATTATTTCATATCAGTGAGATCATACAATTTTGCCCTTTTATATCTGGCTTATTTCACTCAACCTGATGTGTACAAGGTTCAGCCATGTTGTTGCATGCATCAGAGCTTCATTCCTTTTTACAGCTGAGTAATATTCCATTGTGTGTATATAGCACATTTTGTTTATCCATTTATTGATTGATGGGTACTCCAGTTGCTTCCATCTTTTGGCAAATAAGTCATGTTTTAAGACTAATTTAACAGAAAGATATGCAAATTGACTGATCTCTATGGTAAAAGGCGGATGATAGTAAAATTGAAGTTCTACATGTTGAACCAGTTAATATCTCAGAAAAGAGACCTCTAATTGTTTGCTACATATTATTTTTCAAACTCAATTAAGCCACATGTCAAAGGTGGTTCACATAAGTATTTTTTATTAATACTGGATAAAGAATCAATTTGCTTCTCAACAGTGCAGGTGGTAGCGTTAAATTACATAAAGGGAGCACTTTAATGCAAATAAAAGTTTTTATATGATTTTTGAGACTTTTTGGGGCAATTTTTACCATAATAATCATTAATTTCAATTACACAATTGATGTAAATGTCCAGAATTATCTTTTCCCCATTTCAGAGATCAAGAACTAAGGGTTTCTAAAGTTAAATGATTACCTGGTATTACGTAAGAACTTTTTCCAGTTCATTTTCTGGCACACCAAGACATGCAGGGTGAGTTAGGGCAAGTAACAGAAGCTACTCAGAGGTAAACACATGAGGGTGGTCTTTGTTATCATGGTGTAGGATATTTCATGAAACTTAAGTATGGAAATTGGGCAGGGCCTCTAGAAAGTTTGAGAAGTAGGATTTGAGAAGCCTGCAGCACCCTGTCTTTTGTCCTAATTTCTTCTCCTTACTTTTGAGTCACTTCTGTTTTGTCTCTGAACACCTGTTTCCTCTGTCCTTCAGTCCTGATGGCAGAGCAGCACCACCCACACAGTTCCAGAGCTTACATGGAGGGAAAGAAAATGAATTTCTCCTTTGGCTCCATTCCCAAACCTGAGAAAGCAGGTCTGATTGGCCTTGGTTCAGTTGGATGCGATGGTGCTGGACCAATCTGCTCTGGCTGAGCTTGGGAGGGAGGGGGCAGCAGGGTCACACTGAACAGTCTGGCTACCCCAGGGACAAAATGAGGGGGAGCAGTTAGGTAGTGTTCTGGTGAACTGGGAAGACATTCTAAAAAGTGACCGATTCCATAGATTCACTTGTTTGGTTTAGTTGTTAGGATGGCCGAAGCATTTCTTCAGTTTTTAGGCTATTTCATGATTTTCTATGCTTCAGTCAAAATTACTTGTACTTGTCTCCTTTTAAAGCTTGCAAAGTTTCCACTAAAAAAAAAAAAAACCTCCTTCATAGGGATATTAATTTTGATGAGAGATTTTTCAACTTCCACTAAACCTCTCTTCAAATGATTAAGAGGCTATCTTATCCTTATAATGGGGATGCATATAAATAAATAATTACAAGTTCCCTGACTTTCTTTTCAATAATATACTTCTGTATGCAACGATTATCTGAAAGGAAACATTTTTATGATCATCAACAATCATTTCTGATTAGAAGAAAAAAGATCACTTTTAAAACCATGTACCTAATTAAGAATCTTGTTATTGGGGGAGTCAACCAACCCAAATCTTCCATCTAAAATTCACTCTAAACGTGTTGTTGCTGAAAAAGGACACATGTTATAATACTTCTGACTTGATCAGATATCATCCAGGAATGAATGGCCACCCCCCACCTCTGCCTTGCATATGCACCCACACCCACACCCACACATACACCAGTGTTTAAGGGGAAAAAAAAGCTTTAACCACTCCTGGTGTTATTGAACTGAAACAAAGGAGACAGGAAACCTCAATGGAATTTCCCTTTTGTGAGAGCCACAGACATCTCAATATAAGCTAAAATAAATTCACACAAACTTTATGTGCTTATCCAGGTTTTCTCATCCTGGGAGAATTTCCAATGTTGTATTTAAAGTGAGTTGGATCCCAGGATGCATTAAGACATTTCCCTCTTGATCATTATATTTGACTCATCACTATAGGTAGATTGCAATAGTCAGGAGATTTCCAAATGAGATAAATGCACAGCAGCAAAATCTTATTGACCTACTCAGGGCATTTCAGTCCTCTGGGCTTTTCAGGGTAGGTAGAGGGAACTTCAATTTTTCTGGATTCTTTTTAGATTTTATTCATAGCCTTGTGGTAGAATAGGGTTACTTAGGTACAACTGAAATTTGGTAGATTGAGAAACAAGATTGTAACATGGCATTGAAGAGGAATGTCCTGTATAGAAGAAGAGGTTATATAATGAATCAGCATGTACTCTTAACAAGCTGGTGTAGACCAGAGTAAACAAAATATCTTACATTTGCATCCAGAGGGAAAAATAATTCTCCTCTCCCACCAACACCCCTCCCAATTATAGAAGTACTTGATGGCACTAGTGGCAGGGCTGGGGTGGGAACAATATAATAGCATATGTTCCAAAAATTCTGGGGTTTTATAGATTGTGAGGACATAAAAATTCCACAGAGTATCACAGCTATATAAAAGAAGATGAAGACGAAAAGGAAAAAAGACAAGATCCAAGTATTATCTGTTGAATTGGTGTAAGCATTATCTTTAGAATAGGTCAGATCTTTGTTCCTCTTTGGGTACCACATTAAATACCCTTTTCTCTTTTTTCACCCATCTCGTGTTTTCACAGCACTGTGTAAAATACTTATAGCACTTTAGCTAGACCTCATGTTTGCATGTTCTTTTTCCTCTAATAGACTCTAAAACCATGGAATTATTAAGAGCAGAGAATTTGTGTGTTTTGCCCATCATTTTATCCCCAGTGCTTGAAAGAGTGCCTGGTACTTGTATGGATGAATATGTGGATAAACTAGAATGAATTCAGAAGGCAGAAACTGGAGATCGTTCCTAGCTTAAGATCATGCTTAATAGCTACGGTGATGGATCTGAAAAAAAAATTACATTTGGTCATCAGCACTCTTCAAATACTTGAAGAATTGTCTTATCAAAAAAAATTAGGTTGGTTTTTAATGTGGTTGAAGCTTCAACTAAGATCATCTTGTGAAGTCACTGGAAGATATTGCATTTCTTTGATTCTAAGACATGCATAAGTTCATATTTTAACATATCAGAACTCTTGATGCCTCTTACAATTGACATAAGAAAACATTTTTGTTATGATATAATTGGCAGTGTCATTTCTTTCTTAGTGATACATAAAATAATGATGCAACTTACTATAATTGGCTTCTTAGCTCTGATGACAAGAAGATGGTAGATTTCAGCTCAACATATAGAAGGATTTTCAAACTTTTAGTGCTGTTCATGATGAAAGGTACCTGGCATGAGTCCCATCCATTAATTCAATCCATCACAGGCCAGACAAACACTTGATGTAAATGAGCTCAAGCATCAGATTTGGGATTGAATGACCTTTATATGGTCAACAATCTTGAGGTTCTTGAATTTTTATTTCACTGTCTTATTTTTGCAGATGAGAAAACAAGGCCCACACAGTTGAGATGCTTTGTTCAAAGCCATAAATCTCTGGGAAAGTACCTACCCCCAAATGGACTGGAGTATCCACGTCTCCCATTTTCCAGTATGATGCTACTTTCATTTTACTGTTTTCCCTTGTTTTCTTTTCTGGCTTGAAGTATGGAAGTGGAAAAATCGGTGCATCCAATATTTTGGTAGGAACAATACCTAACACGTATTGCAAGCCTACCACGTGCCAGGTACTGTTTATTTCCATGGATTTCTCCTTTAATCCTTTGGGCAGTCTATATGTTTAGCATTATTGTCATTCATGCTATGAATGAGACCACTGAGGAATGGGAGGTAAAGGAATTTGCTCAAGGTCACACATTTCATATGGGTCAAAGCTGAGACTAAGATGCACACTTTGAAGTATTTGAGTTCCTGTACTCCTTAACCATCATGTCAGGAGCTTCCAGATTCACAGGATTTACTGCGGAATCCATGTGTTGTGATGTGACAATCAAAATTTGCCTTAGTCCAAAATTTCTGATTTTAAGATGAACATATTTTGGGTTCACGTTACCCCTCTTCTTTATTATTCACCTCAAAACATCTGGATAATGGTTTCAGTTCTCTACTACATTTAGATCTGGACAAAACCTTAAGTACTTTTAAGTTGTAGGGCTAGCAAAAACCTTGCCCATAAACCAAATAGTTTACTCCTCAAATCAAGATAAATCACTTTTATGCTCTGTCATGTGTGTATCCAACTCGTGCCTATTTCTTCATTCCGTATCTGTGGGTACCTCAAAGTTGAGGAGAAAGTACTTATTCCCTCACTTCTATTTCTTACTCATTGTGGCCCTTGGTCATCTTCCAAGGTGCATTGACTCTTGCTGGTCTTTATCTTTGTGCACTTCTGGACACTCAGGGGCTGTCTTCATGCCATTAAGCAGAATCCTTCCTAAAGGAACCAGGCAAAATTCTTGGTCACAGATGAGGTCTTCCCTATGCCCCTGGGAAACTGTATTTATTATCTCCCTTAGAAGGAAAAAGAAAACTAGAAAAAAATTACTGAGTGTCACTTGATAAGGAAATTTCTGAGAGGACTTAGTTAAGACCATTTTTGGGATATTTTCCCAGACACCATACTGGTATAAAAGCAAACATATTCTCACATGCTGGAGGCTCACTGACAAGAAGTTTAGTTTTGTCTCTTGGCCTCAGGTTTTTTTTTTTTGTTTGTTTTTAATCTGTAAAATGAAGGCGTTGGCAGAGTTTTCTACTCCAGCAGTCCTGAGTCTTATCTCTATGCGTTGTTATTTTACGTGTGGCCACTAGGGGGACAGAGGAAAGGCTTTTCTATTGAAACTGTTCCTGCCTATTTTTGATTTGGAATGGTGATCCTGAAGAACAGCCAACCACGGAGAGCTGAATTTTCTTAATGAGATGTAGAATAGTTTAAGATGCCTGTTTGTTAATTGGCATTAAACTGTGATATGAACCGGTACTTCTTTGTAAAATTTGAGAATTTGAAGAAAACGATTATTACTATTTCTATGACCAGTAAAGTTTTGCAAGTATAATCACGTATCCCCATGAACATTGCTACGTAGGAGGTTTCAAGAAGCCCATTAAATATCATGGATATGATGATACTTTGAAAGTTATCACAGGCCATGATGCTTCAAAAATTCAGAAAAAGACACTGACAAGATATTTTGAAAACTTTTAGTGGTTATCAAAGTTGGTCATCATTAGTTAATCTTTGAAAAAACAAAAGTGATGTAAATTCAACCCCTAACTGCTAGTTGAAAAGGAAATCAGTATGCTTCATAACTGAGAAAAGGTTCACAAAACATAATAATCTGTAAAAACAATCTTAGTAGCTAACATTTATTGAACACTATTTATGTGCCAGGAAACATATGGTTAGCATTCTTTTGATTTTCTCACCACTCTGTGAGTTAATCACTTTTATCATGCCCCATTTATAGATGAGTAAATGGAGATTTAAAGAGTTGACTATCATGCTTAGCTCACACTTACAGCCAGTAGCAGAGTGGAACATTGAACCCAGGTACTCATCCATCACAAACTCTTATCCACCACTGTATTGCTATCTATTGTCAGTCGCCTCTTTTGCATAGCACTTTACAGTTTATAAAATGCTTCATGTTCATTTTGGCATTGTGTGTTTACTACAATTCCCCTAAGTAGAAGGTGAATATTTTATCAGCTTTTGTGTGTTCAGGAGGGACAGGCAAAGCTCAGAGAGGTTAAGCTCTCTGAACAAGGATCTACAGTTTGAAGTTAGAATGCATTTCCAAAACAAGAGTGTTTTAACTTCAACTTATAGACCGGAATCTGGGGATGGGATGAATATTTCTATTTCCTGAGCACTTGCTTTTGAAAAGCTTATGCTTATAGTCTAGTTGTTTCTAACTTAAAAAAAGATCTTACAATTCTCAGAAAACTTGGAACTTCACATTTTTGAACAAGGATGATAATTGCTCCATTTGTTGAGTGCCTTTTAGGTGCCAGGAACTGTAGTCAGTGCTTTGTGTATTGCCTTTTCTGATCTCCGTGGCAACTTTCAAAGGTCAATATGCATCTCCTTTTACAGATGAGGAACATGTACCTTGGGGAGATTAAATAACTTGCCCAAGGCCAAGGCTCCACAGCCACCAAGTGGTCAGATTTGAAACACAAATCTTGAGTTTGTTTGAAATGATTGTAGCGGCACTTTTTATTCTTAGATGTAAATATGGCTTTATATGGAAGTGAGGAAGTGTGTGCAATGGAAGAGGAGGATAAAGTTTCTGCTAGTCTGCTGTTTATTTTGCAAAATATGGTACTCTTTTAATCCAGAATAAGGGCACATCTCTCCAACAAATTGGGGCAGTTGCCCTGGAGTGAATGGCTCTGAGCAGTGAATTGAGGGGGTTGGAGCCCAAAGGCTGTCTCCTGTTGTGCTGAAAGCCACTTGGTCTCTTAGTGTTCACACCACTACCGGTGCTGCCACTGCCCCCCATCCTCATTGCTCAACTCTTTATTTTTATGTTTTTTAAAAAATTCTGACAACATATACATAACAAAATTTGCCATTTTATCCATTTTTACATGAACAATTCAGTGGCATTAATTATATGTACAGGTTGTGCTACCATCACTGCCGTCCATTACCAAAACATTTTTATCACTCTGTATCCATTAAGCAATAATTCCCTCTCCCCCCATCCCATGGTAACCTCTAATCTAGTTCTGTCTCTATGAATTTGCCTGTTCTAGATGTTTCATGTATCTATTGGAATCATCCAATATTTGTCCTTTTATGTCTGGTTATTTCACTTTGCATGTCTTCAAGGTTCAACCAAATTGTAGTATGTATCAGAATTTCATTTCTTCTCATGGTTGAATAATATTCCATTGCATTATATACCACATATTGTTTATCCATTCATCTGTCCATGGATACTTAGCTGCTTCCACCTTTTGGCTATTGTGACTAATGCTGCTATGAACATTGGTGTGCAAGTATCCATTTGAGTCCCTGTTTTCAGTTCTTTGGGGTATATACCTAGGGGTGGAATTGCTAGGTCGTATGGTAATTCTGCATATAACTTTTTAAGGAATTGCCGAACTGTTTTCCACAGCATTTACCCTTGATTCTTAAGGTATTAATTCACTTTTTGTATATTTTAATATATGTTCATATTTAATATATAATATATTATTTGTGTAATAGTGGAGAAGGAAGCACAAAGCCTGCCTTTCCTCAGCCCCTTTTACCTCCTTTGAGATGTCACTGGTAAAGGGAGAATATCTTCTGATAAGGTTATACAGCAGATCGAAATTAAATTGATGAACCTTCTTCAAAGGGTTTCATTTTTTAAAAACTGATGATGCACATAAAATTAGACCAAGAAATAGTACAATGTTGTGTGACCCTGTATTGTTTCTTTTTTGTTGTTGGTATTTTTTATCTGCAATGGTTTTTCCATGAGGGTTTTGGATATGTGTATGCAAGTTATATTGTGTGCGTAAAGACAGTAGTTTCATTTGTTATTTTTATTTCTGCATTTATTTACAAATGTATGTAGCCCCGATCTATGCTTTATCAGAAAAAAAACATCGTTTTTTGCCCTGAAAACGAGTAGATTCTGGCAGTGTGACTTGTTTCATGCTTACATAGAGTCAGATGTGTCTGCCCCACCCCCATCGCATGCCACCTCCCTGTTCCTGCACCGCAGCCTTCCCCATAAAATTCTAAATGAGATAAAATGTCTGGTGGGATTCGACTTATCTGCATAAGTATCACAAGATTCCACTTAACTGTGACATTCTAGTTTGAGCCTTCATTCCTTACTCCTTCTTCCTCCTTTTCCACCCCCTGAGTGGAGCTTCTAGGCTACCCCAAGAGAAAATGATTATGTGATTATGACAGCAGGTAGAGGTAGTTATGGTGTGTCTTGCAAAGTCATTTTTGGACACATAGTTTATTCTGCTAGCATTCATGTGGCCCATGATTACAAACATACAGAGTTCTTATAGATTGATTAAACATAAAAAATACGGCATCCTTTTGCATCTCTAAATGAAAATCATTAGAACAGCCTATTAAAAATGGCAGGAGAGTGCATAGCCTATCTGATGAAACATTGAAATTCTGATTTTTTTCCTGGTGCAAGTTTTTATGGTAGAAACCGTGTGAGAAATATTACTTGGTTCACACCTCCTTTGAATCTCTCTGCATGTTGCTGTCTCTGCAGCAGTTTTTTTTTTTTTTTTTTACTAAAAAGTTACAGTGACTTCAGTGAGATTTTGTGATAAGCTGAACTCCTCACAGCTTGATCCTCTTCTGACTTTGTAGTGAAAATCATTGTTGTTGAGTAGGACAGGGTTGCTGGTTGCTCTCCTGGCCCTGGCATTCCACCCATCTTCTGCGTGTTTGTTTCTTGCTGCCTGGTGACTCCATTTGATTGCCCTTCTGATGCAAGGCTCTCAATATAGATTGGGGTGAGATGATATTTTGGGGTTCAATATCTAAAAACAGAGCTGGATCTTCCCACAGAGCAAATTTCCCAGTTTGTGGTTCGCCCTTTTGGATCTGAGACTGATTCAGAGATGCTGATGGGCTTTAGAGGCTGGCCTCTTGGGACATGGCAGCTTGCCACATGCCATCAGTTTCGACTAATGATTGCACAGAATTCTCATGAAGCAGATGGCTACTAACCACAATATTAATATTATTTTGCTTTGTAAATTTAGGGCTAAAAATAATTTCCACAGTTGCACGGGGAAATCTCGTTTGGATTTTATAAAGAGTAATCTGCAACAGAAATAACATGCTGTCAGGGCCCGTTTTATATGCTTTCATTATCAATGACAAATTGTGATATTAATTCTATAGCAAATTTGTGCTTGTGATTTTAGCATTTCTCTCAATCATTTCCTTTTTCTGCATAGAATAAAATGCTATGAATTTTACCTTGGAGGGATCGACAGCTGGATTTAAATGTTACCTCAGTAATTTGCCTAGAGATACTATTGTTTATAAATTTGAAGAGTGGGTATTCGTTGACAGGATTCAGAATGAAGTGGAGGTTTTGAGGTAATTGCTTAGATAATCCTTGTAGCAGAGATGCTTCTGCCTGGATTCCCCCAATCATGTAGCCACAACAAGAGAAATTTATTTGTTTGAATTAGCCAGTTAATTACTTCTCTGCTCTCCTTTGTTTTGTTGATAACATTCTGGTTTGTGTGTATTAGGCAAGATGATGGTTACAGTCAAGCTCATGTTGCTGGAATGGCTGTACTGTGATATGTGGGATTCAGCCATGAGGGTACCAACCATCATCCCGTTTTGATCAGTGTCCTGGACCTTCTATAATGCCATTTTCAGGCTAACTCACAAAGGGAGATAACCTGAGAATGCTTGTATTAGGGTGCAAAGGAATCTAGCATGACTTTGTCTCAAGCACAAGAATTTTACAATTTGGAACAAGAGGGGAAAAAAGGAGGACTTAGCAGCTGTGGCTCCCATTTCGCATTCACCTCTCAAACATTCTTGAAGCCCAGCATTGACAGATGAAATTCATTGTGTGTAGTTTTTGAATAGGCCAAACATTTGGAAATGGTTTTTCAGTTTTTTTTTTTTTAATTTTAATTTTTAAAAGATATTTAGATTACATAAATGTTACATAAAAAATATAGGGGATTCCCATATGCCCTGCTCCCCACATTGCCCACATTTGCTCCCATTAACAACATCCTTCATTAGTGTGGTACATTCACTGCGATTGATGAACACATTTTGGAGCATTGCCACTAAGCATGGATTATAGTTTACATTATAGTTTACACAGTTCTGTAGTCCCACACAATTCTGTAGATTATGGTTCTTTGTTTTTTGACTCTCTTATTGTGAAGTTCTCAAAACAATGTGAAAAAGGAGGGGAAAAAGGAACTATTTTCTAGATTTAGCAAACTAATAAGAGAGCCATAAAATCCATAAAATATAGAAAATGAATAATGATTAAATGAAAAAAATCATAACTTTTCACTGATAGGGTTAGAGGGAAGAATGGCAGTCATAATCTACTTAGGAAGTCCATTTAGAATTCTTGGTAATTTGGTGCCAAATCCAAAGCAAGAAAAATAGAGACTTAGTGTCCAAGTGATTGTTTCTTAACAAACTATCATTAATTATAGTCGACATCTAAGTTTTGACCATTTAGCAGTTTTGCAGCAATAAATTAGAAGGATAGGAGGTGGCCTGATGCTAGATGGACATTTAATGTTTAATGACAGCTGACCTTGAGTGGAAAGACAACAAACGCAAAAAAGCAGACATTAGAGGGTATTGCAGCATAAATACAATGATGAATCCTCACAACGAAGACTCTGAAGGTTCAAAAAAAGTTATATTATCATCACTTTCCCTTAGAAAGCTGGTAGTGATTTCTTTAACAAGTTGATAAAGAGTTGATGATGAAGCTTGACATGAAAATAGGTGTGCTTCATTTATTGGAAAATTCATTTATGTGGAATAGTTCATTCTGCCGTGATGGAGCTTATCAGGTGTCTTTGCATTTGAATTGTATTACATCAAATCAAACAGTCTTATCTTTCCTGCGTATTAATGGTTCAGGGAATACCGGGGTGGGCCAAATATAATATCTGAAATTCTTCAATTGGAAATTTATTCCTTTGGGCCTTGAAACCATTTTCATTTTCACAAACCTCCTGTTAAAATTAAATTCCAATAGGTCAAATAACTGTACTCTGGTAATCCATGGTTCTTAAATTATTAGATTCCTCTGGTGGATAGATACTGTAAAAGTTGGACACAGAATGAGCACTTACCTACTTCTTGAGCTATAACTGTTTCCATGCTTCTGTTACCGAGCAAAAGATTTTGAAGGCAAACTCACCTAACTTATTGCTGTTCTATAAAGCAGTTGCCCAGATTTTTTTTTAACTTTCTCAGGGAACTGAAACCTTCTGACCTTGAATCACTGAAAACCTCAATCCATGGTGCTAAATGCAACTATGAATTGGTGGTGCTCTTTCTGACCATATTGCAAGCTTTCTGGGTTAATGCAAAGTAAGCTTTGCAATTAAATGGCATTGAGTTTTATACAAGAGGGACACAAGGATAACTGGCAATGTTGCATAAGTTAAGCAGGGAAATAATAAATATATACAGTTCCAGCTCATACAGACGTACATAGGTAACTGTGATTTTGGTTAGTTTTAATGAGAGAGAAGAAGAGCTAGGGGCGGCAGAAGTGGTGAACAAGAAGCTGTTGCTTTAGCAAGAATGGAAATTAAGTGAAATACTGGCCAGGTTTTTTCTCTATAAATGGCCTCATTTGTAGAGAGCACCAATGGTACGCTTTACCGACTTCAGTTCCAAGTAGAAACACGTTTTGTAGGAGAGTTGCTTAGTTTTAGGGTCATCATCCATCCTAGTTTGCCTGGGATATTTTCAGTATATGCCTGTAGTCCTAGCGTAATGAGTAATAGTGCTGTCAAAAGTGTTCTAGCATGAATGATAAATAATTATATGGTCTCTTTACTTAATTTTGAGTGAAACAGAGGGGAAAATATGAAGCCCATTTTGGAACTGATCATTTTCAGATAACCTTTCTCACAACCTCTTATTTCTTTAGAAGAGAAATAATAAAAACATACCTGACAGTCATAAGTCTAGTTTCCTATCCAGTAAAGAAATGACATCAAACCTTACAGCAACTTCAACCTCCTCCCCCTACTGCCTTTGTATTTTATGGAGTCACCTATGTTCACTGTGGAATTGATAATAACTAGGCAAAGACCAACGCTTCAGGTGATAAATGTAGAAATAACCAATGCTGCACTTCTGAGTTGGTATCCAGTAGTGAATCATCCAGCAACAGGAAGAGAAAAAGTGAAGCCCTAAGAGTCTGCCCATAGAAATGTCAAGATTTCAAAACTTTCAGCCTGCTATGTGTGGCTTGGGTACTGTTTTTCCCCTGGCAGCCCACCCCTCATCTCTTGCTGGGGAGGCTGTTAGAAAGAATTTATCATCCTTTGGTGGTCATTGACAGTGACAGCAGTGGAGAGTAAATTTTTTACACTCTTTATGAATGAGTCTAGAAAGCACTTTCAGAATTTTTCAAAGTGACTTTTGGGGGTGATAGTCATTGTACCAGGGGCATATCCTTGTAAACATGAAGAGCATGAAGGCCTGTTTCTCAACCCTCACACTGAGTTGTTTTTATGGTGTTTCTGCTGCTAAAATTCTCTACTTACTTACTTTATTTTCACTCTCTCATTTAAATTAGTATTCTTTTACAATTGTCCCTTGGAATATGTTACTTTTGGCAAAGGCAATTAAATAATTTCTGAGTATTGTGCTCATCTAATTAGTCCAAACCTTCTTTCATTTTTGGCATCTTTCCAATACCTCCTTCATCTATGCCTTCTTCTTTATCCCCAGCAAAAACTGCTCTTGAGGAAAAGTTTGAGGATCAAACAGGGGGGATCCACCAGGGTGTAGTACACTCTGCCAGTGGAAGTATGACAGGTGTTAGAAGGGCACACGAGGCATAGGTTGAAATGAAAAAGAAGAAGCATTTAAGAATTTAGGATAAGACAGTGGAGTGAAGAATGCTGTTCTCAGGACCCCCACTACTGTATAGTAGGCATGAAGTGAACAGTGGTGTGGGAGGTTGAATTATGTACACCAGAAAAACATGTTCTTAATCTTATTCCATTCCTGTAGGTGCAAACCCATTGTAAGGTGGACCTTTTGAAGATGTTATTTTCAGTAAGGTGTGGCCAACTGCGTCAGGCTGGGTTTGAAATTGGATAACTCCACAAGTAGAATGGAATTTAGACATAGAGAAAGCCAAAGGAAAAAGCTGGAAGTCGACAGGACCTGGAAGAGAAAGGGTCACTGCCATGAATAGCCTTGTGACAGAAAAGCCAAGGACCCAAGGATTGTTGGCAGCCAGCCTGAGAATGCCACAGTTTTCAGTGAGACAGCATCACCTTGCTGATGCTTTGGTTTTGGAGTTCTCTTAGCCTCTGCATGGTGAGTCAATAAATTCCCATTGTTTAAGCCAACCTGTTGTATGGCATTTGTTAGCAGCTGGGAAACTAAGACAGTGGGGTTAGCTGGTAGACCAGATATTCCAGTAAACAAGAGGGAGTGGGGTAGTTGAACACTTAGCAAACATGATGCAGAGGCAGGGCCCTCTGAAGATTGACACAGTATAGCACAATGCAGACCTTGGGTTCCGCAACCTCATAACCTGGATGCAGATGGACTTAGCCCTAAGTAGAGTATATTGCCCTCTTTCCAGTCTAAATCATGGCCTGTAAATATGGTATCTGAAATCCTTCCTGGTTACCTTCTTAAATTTAAAATATCTTGAACATAGGTTATTTAGGTATGAGCCTCCTACTTTCCAATATCAATATTCAATAAGCTAGTCTTTATTGAGTGTACCTAAGACTGTGCTGGGAATTCAAGGAGCTTATGATCTAGTTGAGAAATAAATCATTAGTGTGCCTTTGAGTACTAAACTGTTGGGTGTCACTGACATGACAGTTTATAAAGAAAATGTCTCCCAACCCATTCTTCATAAGCTTTCTGATAGTGTGACTCTGCCCTGCCCTCTCTCCTCGATTGTCTTGATTCACTGTCTTAGTAACACAACACCTAACAAAGTGGTTTGGTTTGAGTGATGTAGGTTACTAATGAACATTTGTTCAATTTCTCTCCAGTTTATTCGTGCCTGAAAAAAGAAAAACACTTGTTTTCTATGTGCTTTTCTATTTCTACTGGCCTTACATGCCATTTTTTGTACCTGGAATTACTGTTTCAGCTTTATTTTAATCATTTTCATTTAGTTGTAAGTTTTTAAACCTCTTGTGTGTGTGTGTGTGTGCGTGTATAAATTGAGGTCCTCCATGTAAAGTGCCTAGCTCAGTGTCTGCGGCATAGGGAATAATCAATAAAAGTTAATTCCATGTGTAATTACATTTTGTTCTTCTGCCATGCAGGCCAAACTATTCCTTTCAATAGTGTGACATATTGAAGTCCATTTCCATTTCATGAATTTGTTCTTACATTATGGAAGATGAGAACTAAAATGGTAAAGAACGCTAGGAAGATGGGGCATCTCTCTCTCCTGGGACAGGAGCACAAGCTCAAGAAATACATTCCGTGGAGAGGAAGCAAGAGTAAAAACAATAAACGTACTGACTATATTTCCCATTAAGGAGGTAAAATTATTTTCCTATTCTCGTAGCTTTGTATTTGAGTCTTTGTACTTTATTTACAGTATAAATTCTATGTTCTTTTCAGTAGGTGCTGCTCCTCTTACTGAGCAATGGTTACTAAAGATGATTTTTCACTCCCCATGTAATGTGTTCTTGATACTCAACGAAAGGCTTTCTTTCAGTTAACTTGTCTCTCTCCTTTCACAGCCACAACGTGGAGCAGTATTTTAAAGCCTTGGAAATCTCAGGTTTATACATGGCATTGTTTATTTGTAGAGTCTTTAAAAACATTCTTCTGGCACAAAATAACTTTCAGTTATTTCTTTGAACTTCATTTTATAAAAATATCATTTGCTTGAATAGGATTTTCATGATGCGTTTTAATCTCAAGTTTGGGCTTTTTTGTTACTGGGCAGATGATTTTTTCTCTTGGAAGATTAATTGCATTATATCAGTAATCTCAGAGGAATGCTTTGGAGAAAATAATAAAACATGACTGTACATTTTTAAATGGGTGATTTGTTATCAGACAAAGACCATAATGCAGAAAATACCATCAACTCTCCTGAGGCTTGACTGTATACTGAATGGCACTGGAGTTTTCCTTGCTGGTGGAGGCTTGAGGGCGCCCTTCCCCTCTGTGCCATGGACGGTACCAGCTTTGATTCTGTGTGTTAAAGAAGAGACTCAAAAAACAAGCTCTCTGTGTGCTGCAAGTCCTCTTTGGGCAGTACATGGACATCTGATACACAGGCCCTTTGGTCATTTTTGGGGGCAGGGGGAGCAGAAAGCTGCTAATTTTGGTTATACTTAGTACTTGTCCTAAGTGGAGTAATCCCTTTTATTCAACCAGAAAATGAAGTTCAGGTTTAAAAAATATAATCCACCCAAGGAAGTGATAATGAAGATATATGAAAAATATTTACTCTCTATTTGAGAACCTGCTCTCCATTAAAGATTAACTCTGGCTACAAAAAAAAATAAAAAATAAAAAATAAAAAAATCAGAAGTTTTTGTTTTTGTTTTTTTCCTTTTACCTAGAGGACTAGTTTATCTTCATTTGTGTTGGTTAATAATAAAATCCAATGTCCAGGAAGACAAAACACTGGTAGATATTCCTTAGGAATGTTTCAGAAAATTTATCCCATTCAGGTCTCCTATTTTATTTAGACGGCAGAACCAGTGTCCACTGTGTGTCTTTGCTCTTTGCCTACTCTGCACGATGTCTTAGACTCCTCAGATTTCTATTAATTTATACAACAACCATCTTTTACTGTCCACTCTGGATGGACAATTAACCACTTCACTGAACTTTTATCTAGGTCTGAAGGAGAGAAAAAAGGCCAGTTATAAAAGCTTTTGTAACTTAGGCTTTGGATACTGCAACCTTCTGTCTTTTTTAAGACAGACATGATATGCTTTGTAACTCTGAATCCTTTTTTCCTTTTTTCTTTCTTTCTTTTTTTTTTGCTGTGCTCTGTTTATGTGAAGTAAGCAGTTTAAAGTCTAAGAGAAACTGAGAGTAAGGGAAGTAAGGATTATCCTTGATTTGAGCTTTCATAACTGCATACAGTAAGTAACAATGCATTCAAAAAGGTCAGAATGAGGTGGAAGAGATGTGCAAAAACATATATGCATCCTTTCTGTGTAATTTTTTCCATATTTAGGATATGGATTTTTATGTAGAGGAGAACTCATAAATCATTTTGGAGGCTATTGCACATATCTTTAATGCAATGTCTGTATGGGTGACCAGCTGACTTGGCAGTGATAGATGGACTCACACAACTAGGCCCCGTAGTTCAAATGTAGTTCAGTTTGGCAATGACTAAAAGTCATTATGATCCAGTGGTTGTTCAGCGACCTGGATGAAATGAATTGGCCTCTTTTCTAGTGAATAGCTGCCCATGTCACAAGCTTAGAATGTAACTGATACTAATTGTCTCCCTGGTTGATAGCTTCAGAAACAGGGTTAAAGAGGTCATAAGGAAGGGTGAAGAAATGCTCTGTCTTTTCATGCCATTTCTCATTTATTGAGCTCATTGCACCAGGTCATCCCATTCTCTAAGAAGTGAGGAGCAAACCATTCATTGCTGCAACCTGAGTTAAACGGAGCCTACCTTCAATGACATGTCTTCAATTCTCTTGATTATCTCTGTGACCAAGTCTTTATACATGCCAAATTTAGTACAACACCTTCACCTCTGGGGGGACAAAAGCATAAAGCAGTTTCAGAAAAGAAAGAGTCTCTTTTGAAATGGCAGATGCTTCTCCTCATCTAGAGCAAAGTTCAGATTTAAAAGATTCATGGAGTTAGCTTTATAAGTTTCTTTATAATTATATGCTGCTCTGTTAGAGAGTTGACTTAAAATTTACTCTCATTAATGCTTCTCCTTCATGACCCATTAGAATGTTTTAAACATTTTGTTCTACATAAAATAAAGTTCAAAAGATTCTTCTCTGGATTACATGAATTAATAGGGTGAAAATGGCTATCCTCACTAAATTAATATGAAAACATAACTCAGTCCAAATAAAAATCTTATATTAAAGTCTATATGGAAAAATATTCCATGATAAAATTAATAATAATGATATATGCACAAAGATACTGAAAGAAAGAAAGAGCTGCTGGGACATGCAGATAAGTAGACAAGCTTACCAATGAAACCTAAATAAACAATGGCCAAAACCACATCCCCATATATGGGATCTTAATATTTGTTAAACACGATATTTCAAATTGATGAGAAATTTAGACAGTAGTGTATCCAAGTGCAAAACATAAAATTTGATCCCTGCCTCACACCATATACAAAGTATAAACTACAGATGGATCAGAAAATCTAAATATAAAAACACTGAAAGTATTAGAAGAAAATGTTTATGTGCTTGGAGTGGCATTTTTCTATATAAGACATGGAAACCAGAACATATAAACAAAGCACTGGAGGCAGATTTGATGACATTAAAATTCTAAATTCTATAAAGTCAAAACCAGCAAATACAAAGTTAAAATACAAGAAACAAATAGGTAAATGTTTGTACAATGTATAACAGATATATAACAAATATTCTCAATATTTAAAAATAATGAGAAAAACTATTTAGCACAGTAGAAAAATGAATAAAGGCTGTGAACAGGCACCTCAAAGGTGAAGATCTAGAAATGGTCAATAAAGATAAAAAAAATTTGTTCATCTTCATTACCAATTAGAGGAATGAAAATGAAAAGAGGACACCCTTTTTTTTTGGCTCACATTGTGAAAGTATAAGAAAAAGTGATAACATTCATTGTTGTGATATGCTGGGCTGTGTTGGGCCCCATGAATGACATTCTCATACACTGTGTAATAAAATGAATTTGTAAAACTTATGGAGATTAGTTTGACTTTAGCTATTAAAATTTTAAATGCACATTTCCTATAACCAAGAAATATTCTGAGGAATCTCACTTACCACTCTGGGTTCAAAAACATATATGATGTGTTCATCACAAACCTTAATGCCCATTAATAAGAAAATAGTAAAATAAATTATATATCTTTACAATAGATTCTAAATAACCATTAAAAAGAATATGTAATATGTAATAACATGAAAAATACTTGTAGTAACATGAAAAAATAATATCTAATAACATGAAAAATACTTGTGCTACATTGTTAGGTGAAAATTGTTTAGTATGATGTTAGTTCTTTCACATATATAGGTGTATGCATGTATTTCTATCCAAACTTAGGAAAATATTTAGAAATATCTGCCTCCAATAGTTGAAAGTAGCTACCTGTGTGAGTGTGATTGGAGAAGCCAAACACTTTTAACTCTTTAAATAGTTTTGTTTCAAAGGATGGAAATATGGGTAATTGTCTGGACTTGAAATTTTGGGCTTTCCAGTGAGATAGGTTTTTGCCTCTGTGGTCATGCACCATGCATATCCTTGTTGACTCCCTTTTTTCCAATAAGGTTAAAGCATGAATGATAATTAGGCATAGCCTGTTCACTAAAGCAACAATTCAGACCTGGCTAAGAAGGCATTGTGAGAGTTCAAAGTACCAACATGCTCTACACTGGGAAATAGGTAAAAGGAGTGATCATTCAATATCTGTTGGAAGAATGTTTGCCTTCCTGTCACTGATGCTTCATTCTAGGGTTATTTGCCTTCAGTTCTGTGCCTTGTTTACATGATGTATTTACCATAAAATAACTCTCAACAAATATCAACTTTGTGAAATGTTTGTCAGTTAGGAAAAGTTTTTTAAAGCTTTTGGGTTTTTAATTAAGTGTTTTAATACTTTATGAAGGTTTTAAAAATGGAAGCATCATGTATTTTTTCATGTACTTGTATGGATTGAAATTTCTTCTGTAAATAGTCTTAGTAGTTCATGTTGTCCAATTGGCATTTGAATTAAGGAGAGAATCTGGGGCCCCCTCAAATGAAAAGTGTGTCAAAATTTCCAATTACTAAAATGTAAAACTTGTCCTCCTGGCTCCTGTTTTTATAACATAGTATGGAAATATGTCTTCTGATTTCTTAGATCAAAGAATTAGTTTTTACAGTACCAAATTGCTTAAAAAAATTTTTTATTGAAGTATATCACTCATACATAAACATACATAAACACTAAATGTATCATAATAGTTGTGAACTCACAAAACAAACATATACAACATCACGCAGGGCTCTCATGCCTCACCCTACCACTGATACCTTGCATTGTTGTGAAACATTTTTAACCAATGATTTAAGAGCATCCTCAAAATATTACTACTAACCAAAGTATCTTACATTTGTTGTATTTTCCCCCCAACCTACCCTATTATTATTATTTTTATATCATTTATACATGAACAAACATAAACAATAAGTGTATAGTAAAAGTGAACTTACAAGGCAAATATGCATAACATCATACAGGGGTCCCATATACCAATGCACCACCAACACCTTGCATTGCTGTGAGACATTTGTTACCAATTATGAAAGAATATCACCAAAATCTTACTACTAACTATAGTCTATATCTTATAGTTGGTGTATTTCCCCCCAACCCACCTTATTATTATTTTTTAAAAATATATTTTTATTATAGAAGTTGTGAACTTAGAAAACAATCATGCACATTTGCAGAATTCCCATACAACAGCCCTCTTTTTTGTTACAGATTATGAGATAATATCATCAGACTATTACCACTAACCATGATCCGTAGCATACATTTGGTACACTTTTTCCATACTTCCCCATTATCAACACAGTGCATCTTTGGCATAGATGCATGAATATTATAGTATTGCTGTTAACCACAGTCCATAGGTCACTACTGTTGTACTTTTCCCATGCTTCTCCACATTCCCACCCACCATCTGCTCTAGTTCACAAAGGACACTCTTGCATCTGTACCATCAACCACAATTCTCATCCACCTCTGGGTTACTGTGTTATTCAGTCCCTAGATAATTCTCTAGCTCTCTTTTAATTGACATTTACACCCCTAGACTATCCTTTCCAGCCACACTCCCATTTATAAACCAGTTGTTACTCATTATAATGTGCTACCATCAACTCTATACATTTCCATACTTTTACAGAAAAGTTAATCAAAATTTCTACACACATTAAGCATCAGCAGTCCATCTCAGTCCCCCTTTTCTCCTTTAAGAATCCACAACCTACCACCAGGTCTTGAAGATGTTTTCCTACATTTTCTTCTAGAAGCTTTACGGTTCTTGCTTTTATATTTAGGTTTTTGATCCATTTTGAGTTAATTTTTGTATAAGGTGTGAGATAGGGGTCCTCTTTCTTTTGGCTATAGATATCCAGTTCTCTCAGTACCATTTGTTGAATAGACTGTTCTGCCCAAGCTGGGTGGGTTTGACAGACTTGTCAAAAATCACTTGACCATAGATGTGAGGGTCTGTTTCTGAACCATCAGTTTGGTTCCATTGGTCTATGTGTCTGTATTTATGTCAATACCATGCTGTTTTTACCACTGTAGCTAGGTAATATGATTTAAAGTACAGAAGTGAGAGTCTTCCAACTTAGCTTTTCCTTTTTAAGATGTTTCTAGCTATTTGGGACCCCTTACTCTTCCAAATAAATTTGATAATTGTGTTTTCCATTTATTTAAAAAAATGCTGGTGGAATTTTTATCGGGATTGCATTGAATCTGTGTATCAATTTGGGTAAAATTGACATCTTAATGATATTTAGTTTTCCAATCTGTGAGCATGGAATGTTCTTCCAATTATTTAGGTCTTTTTTGATTTCTTTTAACAGTGCATTGTTGTAGTTTTTTTAATACAAGTACTTTACATCGTTGGTTAAGTTTATTTCTAAATATTTGATTCTTTTAGTTACTATTGTAAATGGAATTTTTTTTCTGACTTCCTTCTCATATTGCACATTACTAGTGTCTTTTTAAAAAATTTTTATTGTGGGTAAAAATCAAAATTTTTTACAATACATACCAATATTTGTAAGATGATATATAAATACATATGCATATATGTGCATTTGCTTACATAAATGTTATTTTATATATATATATATATATATATATTTTAAAGGTGCTTAGATTACCTAATTATTACTCAGAAATTACAGGGATTCCCATGTTCCCCAACTCCCACACCTCCCACAACATCCCACACCAATATCCTTC
>JAQZBX010039439.1:0-23034 GCA_029593785.1 Cabassous unicinctus
TTAATTAACATGTCCAAAGATGACACACCCATTAACTGGCAGAGCCAAGATTCAGACCTAAGCAGCCTGGCACCAAAACCCATGCTCATAGACACTGTGCTATGCTCCCTATTTTTCCTAAATAAATATTTATGGGGACATGATTTTTGCATTATCATCAAATGAGCATGGCCATTCTAGCCTCTGAAAAACATAGTAGCCAAAGAGTATATCTTGCTGGGTCTTGTTCCACAGACCCCTCACATGGTCCTGCTTTTGCACACCCATTTGCAAAGTCACCGGCTTCTCAAAGGAGGAACCCCCTGTTTACAGCACCTGCTCCCCTTACAGACGCCCCATAGCCTGTGGCCACTTCCACCTCCCAGCACACACACACCCTCAAAGCCTGCCATCAGATACCCTTCTGCCTCACCAAAGCCAGCACCTGCATTAGCAAAGCCGTTCGGGCCTCATCAGGAATTAATCGACAGTGCTTTGCAGTCATTTAATTTCCACAATAAACCTAATGAACAATTTAATACAAATATCAAAAGTTATAGCTTAGTTTTTGTCTGAATGCTTTCTGCTGTGCAAACATTCACAAGAACTCAACATGGCTGCCTTTTTATAGCCCCGTTAACATACGTTCTAGCTGAATCAGGGAGTCCCTTGTACATTTAGTATTATTAATAAGGTTAACTGGGCACTTAATTAGCAATTTAGTGGCTAGTACTCCATGTTTGGAAGGTCCCCAGAAGATTATTTAGCAGAATTAATGGAATGCCTTTGTCATCTCCTCTGTGGACAACTTCTGCACCCTCCTAAGCAAAGCTGATTCTTAATCACAGACAGGTTCACTAAGAGGGCAGGTGCACCAGTGATAAATCCCCTCTCCCCTCACTTCTGAAAGGGAGGGGAGGAGGGTGGAGAGCACGCTCTCCCCTCTCCCCACCCCAGTCAGTGGTTCCCTGCTTCCTCAGGCCTCTACCACTGTGCTTCTGCTCTGTGTTTGATTGATTTGGTTCGTTCTTTTCACATGTTTAACAGTGTCTCCAGTGTCCTGGACATGAAAGATGGCCAATTCAGGGTCTCAATCGTCCTGTCCAGAAACCTCAGTTTACACTTAAACATTTAGTCCCAGGACTTGACATATGCCCTGTGGCCCCAAAGCTGTTTGTCATGGGAGGCCAGGGCACAGACACAGCCCTTTCCTGACTGCCCCCATAATAAAGACCAGCTCTGGGGCAGAACTTACTCCTAGTTCTCCATTAAGCCCACGGAGGGAGTGGGTGCAGAAACTTATTAGCCAGTCCCCTTGCCCCTAATCCCTACATGGAAACTTATTCTGTGCTTCCTCCATCTGGTCTTTCAAAGAGGATTAAGTGAAAACTTGCTCTGTCTTTGCCTGGTTCCATGCTGTGTGGTCATTAGGAGAATGCTACAACCAAGCTCCCAAGGAGCTCTTAATCCCGTGAGATTGATAGAGAATAAGCAAATAAATAATAATACATGACTAACTTTCTGCCTGCTTGTGTGCTAGGCACTGTTTACAAACAGCAATCTTATGCTGTAAGTATTGCTTTCCCATTTTGGCTAAGGAGACTGAGATTCAGAGAGGGTAAGCAATAAGCTCAAGGTCTTGCTGTTAGAAAGTATCAGAACCAATAGTTAAACCCAGGTCTACTTAGGCATCTCTTTATAATCTAAAGTCTAAGCTACCTTCATCACTATAGTTAGTATATATTTAGAGCTTAAAAGCTATTTTTAATATTAGCACAAAAATATGTAATTTAAAAGGTAACTCAGTCTGCTGGAAAAAAAAATATCCATGATGCACTCTGAAGCCCAATGTAAGTGATTTGGGGATTATCTGTGCATCATTTCTCTACTCCTTGGCCTGGAAAATATGGAGTCGGCAGTAATTACAGCTACAGTAACAGCACAGTGTGGCATGTCGATGAGTTTAGAAAATGAAGGGAAGCAGCCAACTGGATAAAGCAAAATTTGCTGAGTCACTACTATGTGGATGACACACTGCTAGGTACTGGGAAGGAGGGAGATAAAGATGAATAAATAAGATACAGTCCCTGCACCCAGGGACCCATAATCTCAGTGAGGAAAATGTACATTCACCTCACAGATTGTTTTATGGGGCATACTGTAATAAGTTCTAGAGTAGTATGAAGAAGAAATAATTGAGCCTTAACTTTGGGGCTGTACAAATGCTTTTCAGTAGAGAAGATGTTTGAGCTGGCTTTGAAAGATGGGTGGGAAATCAATGAGCAGAAAGTAGAAGGGAAGGGGAAATTACATCTCAAGCTAAGGGAAAAGAATGTCCAGAAGCCTAGTGGTATAGAAGTGCCTGTTGTATTTGGAGAGAGATGGGGGCTAGTTTAGTATGACTAGAGGACAGGTTACTGGCCAAGGGGTAACGATGGCAGGAAGTGCAAACGGTAAGGTACTTTAGAGAAGAATGGCCATGGAAGCTCTTAAATGCCACTCTAAATTATTGGACCTTATTCAATAGGCTGTGCAGCCCATCAAAGGAATTTTGGTGAAAAGCAGCCAATATAGAATGATTAACTTGGGAAATATATCATAGTCAAATACACACTGCCTCCCTTCCCTAGTATCCACACCAGAAAACCATTTCAGCAGTGTAGGAGGGACAATAGGGAGGGTGTGCCAGCCACGGAGCAAGGAAAACTGGTGGGGACAACAGACATTGTGGAATTCAAAGCCAACAGGAGTTGGTGCCTGGATGTGTGGGTAATAGAGTGAAGGTATCTAGGGGATGCTGGGGTTTCTGGCATCAAGGATAATGGGTGTTCATGACCCTGCCTGAGATAAAGAGCCCAAAAGGAAAGGCAGATTTGGGTGGAAGAGAATGAGTTTGGTTTGGGCATATTTAGTTAGTGGCAAATGTTGGAATATTTATCTGGCAATCTCAGAGCTACGTCTCAGGTAATCATTGAAGCCATGGGAAAAAATAAGATTTCCCAATGAGAAACATAAGGGTTGGAGGTGGGGAAGGAAAGACAGGGCAGAGTGCCTCCTCACCCTTCAGCCTCGTTTCTCATCCTGCTCTGGCTCCCCAGCTTCGCTGCTCATCTGCTATCCCGGGTCTCTCATGTCCCGGCCTCCACACAGGTAAGCTGGCTGGAGCAAAACTGTCATGCGGCAGCGCTTCCCCAGGGCCTAGCACAAAGCCTGCAGTAGGGCTTATGCAATAAATGGGGGGTTCAGTGGGATGAGGAGGCTGAGGATGGAAAGGCACAAACTCCTTATATTTAAAGTGTGAAGACAGGAATAAGATGAAGAGAGTGGTCAGAGTGGTTGAAGAAGAGCCAGGGAAGATGAGGTACACAGTGGAGGAGGAATGGAAAATGGCACTGGATTTAGACACAGCCAAACCAAGAGACAACGGCCTAGCAGGGGTTCTTAACCAGGGGTCCGTGAGCTTGAACTGGAATTCAAAAAAGCGTTATTCTTGTGGAGACATATTGGTGCGAGTGTGATATATTCACTAAATAATACACAGTATACTGTGGACTTAGTAAGGGTCCGTGGTTTTCACCTGACTGGCAAAGGGGTCTGTGGAACAAAAAAGGTTAAGAACCCCTGGAGAGAATCCCCCTGGAGGAATGAATCCAGGGGCAGAAGCCAAACTGTGGTGGGTTGGAGAGTAACTGGGAATAGCTAATATAAAATATTGTGATAACATACCTCATTAGCAAGGTCTAATTAATTTAAAAATTTATGTGAAGTTGCATAAATCTAAGACCAAATCTAATCTACCACCTTATTTAGGTATAATATCCATTTCTACTTTAAAATCCTTTTAACATTATAGATATTTTCCAAATTGTATAATTCAATTCAGAAAATATTATAATGTCTCTGCTGTATATAAATGAAAATATTTCAGCTAAAAAAAATGTTTCCTCCAAGTACTACATTAAGGTTATTTCATATTTTATGTACAGTAACCACTAAAACAGGTCATAACTACCCAATTACAGTCTTATTTTGTTTTTAAATAACAAAACACTTTTCTCCAGGCTTCAGAAATAACTGAGAACAAAGTGTTTGGCCTCAATGGTTGTTTCATTTTCATTTTTTCCTCTAACTCATCAAAATTGTTTAGGCTTTTTACATTAGGTAAGATCTGACCCACTAGAATCATAGAAAATTTCATAAATTTCTTTCTCGCTGCAGATGCAAAATGTATTTAAGAAACTTCCAGGATTCAAAGAAATCCATGTGTTAGGATTTAGGTAAGTATGAGAATCAGACTCCTCTCAATTTTTAAATTACTTTCTCTCTATCCTCTTTTAAAAGCAGTGTCATGAGGATTATAAGGTTCCTTTTCCCCCAATTGTTTAGCTCTGCCAAATTCTGAAAACTGAATGCATTTCAGATAAAGGAATTGTCTAATTAGAACATGACCCCAGGTGATTTGTTAAAGGGTAAGAGGAACTGAATTCCTTACCCCATCTGGGAGTCAGAAGCACTGCTCTCTGCAGAGAGCTCATCTGCTGTCCTTTGGCAATGTTGTTATTAATGAACCTCTAAGAAACAATACCCCAGTAGAGCGACATCAGAAGAAGCAGCAATTAGTTACCTTGGTGTCTGATTGCCTGGTTTCCTACTGAATGCAAAATATCATCATCATTTATACAAATCATGCTACCAGAGGGAGACACACGAAACCAATAAAAAAAGTAAAACCTATGGGAGAGGGGCAGTAGAGAATAGGAGTAGACAAGGAAATGGTGGAAACAAGACTTCCCAAAACACCTTTTATATCATATTGATATCTGAATCAAAGTAATGTCTAAGTGCCCCAAAATTATTAAATTAAAAATTTAAATAAAAGAAATGAAATAATAAAATAGCAAGCAAGGTTTGGTCATGTTCCCTCTAGCTTTCCCACAAGCAGGCCTGTATCCATTAGCATCTCAACACTCTAATGCGGTCTTGTGATTTGGGGCAATAATTTTTATCTTTTTTTTTAAGTTTCCGTTATTCAAAATGTCTACAGGTGGGGTTATATGATATTTTTTTAAAATGTGCCACAGGGTAAATATCAGCACTGGTGTGAGCATAATGAGGTTCCAGGCTTCCAGGGGGATGTGTTAAGCAAAAGCAGACCTCAGCTGCTCTTCTTTCTGGCTCCTTCACCATCTATTGTCTGAAAACAAGGTGCATAGAGCAAGGACACGAGAAGCTCATAAAGAACAGGGGAAGCTTTGCCGATTTATTTCATTCTAAACTATCAGGGCCACTGATTTGAAAAACTCTAGAAGAAGGAAATATTAAAAAGTGAAAGTCATGAATGAGGAAACCCTTAATATTTACCAAAGCAGACTCGTTTTTCTTTTTTTCAAGATGCTGCTCTGCAATATTCCATGTGAAATCAGATGAATTACAGAGAAATATAAATTGATAGGAGAATATTCTGCATAGATGGCATAAATAATACACAGCTGCAGCTAAAGAACAAATTTTTTATTAAAATCTAAAAGAAATGATGGAAAATGTTCTCCTAGTGAATGTTCAAACGCTCCTTATCCCCTCCCTTCAATATGAAAAACTAATAATAAAAAAGTCTATTTCAGAAGAAAGCCAAAATGTTAGGTGATAAAACTTTGCTAAGTAAAAATTTCCAAGATATATCATTTGAAGCTATATATTCCCTGTGTGTTTATCTCTGTAAAAATTTATTCTTATTTCTGCCAAGATGTGTATAATGTAAATTCAATCACATTTTCCCAGTGATTTTCATTATATAATGAAGGCTCAGTCCTCCAAAAAATATTTTGTCCCCTAAATATAAAGGCAGGTATGTTATGAATGTGGCAAACTTTTAACCATTAATAACAATACTCAGAATATTGTAAAGTAAATGTATTAGGAAGGAAATGGCATTCTCGTGGGGCCAGACCCCCAAGGAAAATATAAAACCTTTGAGTCTCCTGATACTGTCCTTCTTTCAGCTCATTCTTATAAAACCTAATTTACAATTTAACAAGTACTTTTATATCAGTGACCTCATTCGATTCTCTCGACACAACTC
The DNA here is from genome assembly GCA_029593785.1 of Cabassous unicinctus. NCBI lineage: Eukaryota > Metazoa > Chordata > Mammalia > Cingulata > Chlamyphoridae > Cabassous > Cabassous unicinctus. The sequence continues at coordinate 6,059 of JAQZBX010039439.1, forward strand.
CGAAGTAGTGAGGACATCTATTATTAACACAATTAAGAGGATGAACAGTAAAAGCTCCACTTTAAATATTGCTTTATCTCTTACAGCAAATGTGGCAAACCGTCAACGGTCATTAAATCTAAATGGAGGGTATACTCCTTCAAAGACTTGCGCGAAAACGTTCATAGCATCTTTACTTGTAATAGCCAAGAACCGGAAGCAATACAAATTCCATCAACAGGGCACTGTTGATGGAATTTGATCAACAAACTGATCACAAATTGTGGTATCTTCTGAGAGTAGAATACTCCTCAGCAAAGGAATGAGCTACTGAAATACACAACAGCATGGATGCATCTGAGAATAATTATGTAGCATGTAAGAAGCCAAACAAAAAGGAAGGAGTACATTATGACTCCATTTTATATAAACTTCTAGAAAATACAAACTTGTCTCTAGTGACAGAAAGCAGATAAGCAGTTGTTTGGGGAGGGTGAGATGGATGGGGCAGCAGATATTGATTACAAAAGGGCACGAGTAAATTTTCCAGAGTGATGAATATGTTCATGCCCTTGATTGTGGTGCTGGTTTCACAGGTGTAAAACTTATTGAATTGTGTTCTTTAAATATGTCAAACTTATTGAATTATGTTCCTTAAATATGTGCAGTTTGCTGTATATCAGTTATACCTCATTAAAGCAATTTTTAAAATTAGCACCATCATGGCAGGATTGGGGTCTTGACCCAGGAAGACCAGCCTATCCCTGGAGCTTCATGGATCACATACTATCGTGGAAAACAAGCAGGATTTCACAAGAGATTGCCTCCACAGAAGGACAGGTGTAGCAGACAGAGTCCATTTCAGTCATGCTCCACAAGGGGATGAAAACTAGATGAATTCAGATTCCCAGCAGAAAAAACAGCAACATTGACCCCATCATTGGCATAGTGTCTTTATTGGTAACTGTCATTTGAAATATAAAGTAAAAAAACTCAATGTAACTTCTGAACTAAACTCAACTTTGTGCCCAGGGACGTATAAAATGTACTCATCAGTTTAGTGGCCAAATGACCTTTTCTCAGGTATGAGCCCAGGCTTAGGTCAGGCAGGCCAGGATTGAAGCTTTCCAGCTGACACTTTCCCTCTCTGTGCCTGGTCCCTCATCTATAAAGTGTTACCAGAGATTAAATGAGAATGTACATAAGCTGCCTGAAACTGACCCCCCTGCCCCTCTCAGTAAATGGTAGCTGTTTTTCTTGCCATGCTTCCACGGTGAATTGAACCATGCCCCCAAGTCTTAGCAATTTGAAAAATAATCCAAGGTTCAGCCACAGATGGACAAATCACCTTCAAGAATAAATTACTCAACAAAACTAAAAACTAAAAAAAGAATAAATAAATAAATAAATAAGAATAAATTACTCATTTAATGCCACTCAGGAGTTGAGAAATTCATTTATAAAATACTTTTGAAAAACTTCCTGGCACCAGCACAACCCAAAATGTAAGATGTAGTGGACATATTTTCAGCTTCTTTAGGAGGAATATGAGGCCAGCAAGGCGTTTAAAAAGAAAACTTAAAGTGCATATAATGTTTGAACTAAGGCTCAGATCTTCATCAGAAACATCATATGATGATGTCTACTCACTAAGATCTATTTGGTTCTCAAAATTTCCATCCAGATTTTGATGGCAGTTTGTGTGTTTCCTTCAAAGTTCTGGGCCAAAATGTGTGGAATAAAAGTGTGTGCCTTTTTAGACATATGAAATGGTTCATTGAATGCCTCAATAAATTTCATAAAAATTCTTTCTCCCTTGCATGTTCCCATTGTGTATGATGAAATGAAGACCAAAGACAGAAAGAGATGGGTAATTTGGACATATTTTTTTCATATTTAAATATATAGTACATTTTCCTCTGCAAATCTATATGCTGACCTAGTACAAATAATTTTACATTTAATGTCTGGAATAAGCCAATGACCTTTTAGTTGTTTCTTATTTAAATGGGAATTTTAAAATTGATCAATTACTTGGTAGTGAAAAAAACTCTGTAGACAAAATCACTATGTGAGCAGGTAAGCATTGACTGGATGAGCTGAAAAATATTCTATAAAACTCAAGTTCTAATAGAGAAACACTTATTTGTGATGCAATCATGCTTCTAACTATTTCTTGAATGTCATTTATGATGAGAAGTTGATTGAATGAATGCACATATGTGCAACTTTAAGTCTAGAATAAGGTAGGGAAACTAATTTGCTCCTTGATTCCAAGGTCAGTTTGAATTGTGAGACCCACTATACCTTGATGAGATAAGTCATAAGAACCAAGCTTTGGTTCCTATATTTAACAAGTGAAATAATAAACTGTAGGCTGACTGATGGTGTGGCCTGAAAAACTGTCATGAATACACATGACCAGTTGTGTATGTATCAGTTGTGTATGTATCAGTTGTGGCCTCTACAACACTTTTGCATCCCTCTATGGGGATTTATAGTATGCCCTGATTGGTAAAACGTGATTCTAGAAGAAAGAGCTATAGAGAATCCTGTTTCATTTTCACTTGCAAAATAGCATCGACTGAATAAATACGATAAATATAGTTAATCATGTATTACTTTCCTTCCTCTTTACTCACACCTTCCTTCTAAGATTTATTTCAAAAGCAGCTCAAGGAAAAAAAAATGTGTTTCATTTACAGTTTTTCTTTAATTAAAAAATACTTCTTGGGGGAAAAAAGTAGAAGACAAATAGCCCTAAGAACATCTTTGACTTGGGTACAATATGTAAATATTATTGACCCATTACTATATCACATATTGCATTTTCATAAACCTTCCTAAGGGAGGCTATTTCTAGAAGAAAGATCAGTTCATCCTTCTTACTGATTGGCACTGCATGACTTTACTTATAAGACCATCAAAAACACTTTGTCATAAAGACCTAAACTAAAAATCCATGGTCACTTGATTCAGTTAGTAATCCCTTTTCTAGCTGGACTTAATCCTCATGCTGGCATTCTATTTCAGAACTAAAATATACGTCAATTCTTTTTCCACATTTCAAATTTCTCATTTGAAACACATTGAAATTAATTCTGAAGTGGGATATTCTTTAAGAACCCATCAGGAAAGAGTCTGAAGCTTCCCTGAGGCCTTGTAGCAATCAGGTAGTGATCCTCTTTGCAAGGCATGTAACAATGGCTTTGGGTGGGATGTGTCCCCTGCTGTCTACAGTTCAGGCTCCACAGAGGTGCGACTTGTGGCCATCTTTAAAAGAGTCAATGCAGAAGCAAAAAGCCCTGCGAGTGACCTCCTGTCTTTGGACTCCAACAAAATTGAAAGTGAAGGCATCCCTCGTGAAACCATGAAAGAAGATGAACAACCAGCGATCTATCTCACAGCTATAGACCTCAAAAGGCTGATCAGCAGAGCATTAGAGGAAGATCAGTCTTTGGATGTGGAAACTATTAGGTTCACTGACGGTCAGTTGGCGATTTTATATTTCTGGGTTTACACTCATTTTGACAGATTGACTAAGAAGTATGAATCCCTCATAATCACTGTTATTTTTTTTTATTAGAGAAGTTGTACGTTTATAAAACAATCATGCATAAAATTCAGGATTCCCATGCACCACCTTACCACCAACACCTTGCATTGGTGTAGAATATTTGTTACTATTAATGATAGCACTTTTTTAAATAATTGTACAATTTCTAACAGTAGTTACCTTTGTTACAATTGATGAAAATTTCTTAAAATAGTTGTATTTATCATACATTATTTACATTAGGTGTATTTTTCCCAAATACCACCCTATTATTACGACCTTGTATTAGTATCATACATTTGTTATATTTCATGAAAGCACATTCTTATACTTGTACTGTTGACTATAGTCCATCATCTACAATAGACTTCACTGTGTTTTGCAGTCCTATGCTTTATCTTTTAATTTTTCTTCTAGTAATAATTAACTTGTGCCTTGTAGAGTCAGTCATTGCTATGACAGGCATACCATCTGTTGGTATCATTTCTGTCTCTCCTTACTCCCTTCTATGCCTCATCTGATGAACTGGTGATGACAAGGTTTTTCAGTTCATTCCAGGGCAACCTTGGTCATACAGTGAAGCTCTGGCAGCGAAAACAACCCATGGGCCGTTCAGTTACCCTGGCACAATCTGCAGAGTCAGTCCCCAGCAGGAAACAGATGGCACACTCAAATTAGGATAATTAGAGGAAAATTCATAAAGTAACCATTTATACCTAAAGGAATAGTGCAGTTCTCTGGGGCCAAAAACAGCAAGGCCCCATACTACTTCCGGGTCTGAAGGGTTGCCCAATGATCTAAGCCTCTCAAAGACAGCAAGCAAGGAACCATTGATATAGTCCATATAAGTCTCTGGGGCAGAGAGCACTGGGAAGAGGAGAGGAGAATGGACCTAAATAGGCCAAGAAGCTATCAAGCATGCTTAGGATCCTCAGAGGGTACTCGGAAGGACTCAGAAGGTATCCAGAGTCACCCAGGGCCCTGGATCTCCTCAGTAGCCCAGGACTCCTAACATGCTAGATAGACACTGGAAATGCCATTTTAGTACAATATGGTACAAAATTGTCATGCTCTGCCAGGTCTATCTTTCTGATTTAAACTCTTACACTGGAAAACTTCACAAAATTCCTTGGAATAAGATGCAGGACAAGGGAACCTCCTAGGCAACAAAAGGTGAACTTCAGGCTCATCTCAGAGACTATCTGATCTCTGGGTTTGACTCTTTTTTTTCTGGGTTTGACCCCTCTGGAGTGTTCTGATAATCAGGTTTTAGGGGGGAAGTAGGGCTCTGTAAATGGTCCTGTTCTGGTATTTATTCTGGCCGTTTCTTTCCTCCCAGCTTAGTCATATTTTCATTTCCACTGGCCTAGCCCGTCAGCCTGCCTTCATGGTACAATTATGTAGAATAAAACTAAATACCTTGAAGTTTCACCTTTATAACTATTCTTATCACATAAACATAGAAAATGTGCTCCTTGCATCAATCTCACTTTATCATTCAGATCAACGACGTGACACTAATTTCTTAGTAATTTGTTGTACTAGTCTTTAAGAACTGGTTATTGCCACATTTTTCAACCCTGACACCACAAAAGAAAAAGGAAACACTTAAATCTTGTGATTTTTTTATCCACAAAAATTGTTGGATCATTGCCAGTTTCGGATCCTGATACACAGTCAATGCTGCCTACACCACTTGCTGATCTCACAAAGGTAAGTGTATTTGGTGTCTTTTTGTTCTTCAAATAGGAAAATAGGAAGGCAACCTCAAAATCTTCCATCAAAAATCAGCTTAAGGACTGAAGAGAGCAAAATTCTCTTTGCAATGCTAATTCTAATTACTTTCTGTTTTGGTTAACCCAGTTCCAGTGTCTGCTTTTCAAATATCCTAACATTCAAAGTTTCCTTCAGTTTAGTTAGATCTTTGTTTCAATTAGAGTCAACATTTGCTCTGTTCTTAATCTTCATGAACTAAAAGTAATAATTAAAGTATAAAATCATAATTAAAGTATATTATTTTATTCTGACCTTCAGAAAATAAATACAAGCTTAAATATAATTCATAAATTTCTTTTTACATTTTAAGGTCTTATCTATATATTTATCTAGGGGGCTTGATAAATACAAATTGATGTCTTAGAAAATAAAACTTATAAATTCAGTGATTAGTTTTGTATTTTATTTAAAGCTATGCATTTAATATATGCCAGAAGTTATCATTGAGGTATTTTTAAATGAAAATCCTGACTAAGCTTGATTCCTCCTAGAAAATGAAAGAATTCAGAAATTCAGGCATGATTGACACAAATCAAATTATTTTAGTTTTTAGTTAACCTATTCAGTCAGACTCAGTTAACCAAGAAGCCAATATATCATTTTACTACTTTATCAATGCATGCTATCCTTTCAGAGCACATAGCTACATCACAACCTTCCTCCATAGTAGATTCAAATCAACTACAAAATGATTTGCTTAAATTTAAATGAAAATCAAAATACAGAGGACAGCCATGAAATGTCCTTTCTCAACATCTGTCTTTCTATATTCATTCTTCAGGATGCTACTTTGAGTCCAGAACTTCCTTTTGGTCAACCCAGGCTTGAGACAGTGGACAGAGCAGGACATGGTTTACCCGGTAAGTTTCTTCCCTCAAAGTCCATATTAGATGACAACATCCTCTTTAAGAAATCCTGGGCATCTCTGATACAGCAGAGGTATGCCTACACCAGCATTTCCAACTGAAGAGCAGTCCATGAAATCATTCTCTTCTGACAAAAAAGAAACCCGTGGTGTCCTTCTCTCTGCTCAAGTTCCTAGTCCCACAGAGAGCACTGACAGCCCTTTCCTGATGGATCTGGCAAAGTAAGCTGATACCAAAGCTGCTCCAACTACTGCTCACACAGAACAACAATTTCCTCTGGGCTTCAAAACTGAGAGCCTGTTAGGACAAGGTAGGTTATGTGACCCAAGTTCATGACAAGGGACTATGGCAGCAGATGGATTGGCTATTCCTATATGCCATGTATGAAGAGAAGGGCATCGTATATGCGCTGACTAAATATACTGTCTGTTCAGCTACAACATGTGTTTCTTTCATGCAAATAAGCACATATGTAATTGAGAAATAAGAAAGGATATCAGTAACCACTAAAGTCCTCCTTGTTCATTTTTTAATTTCCAAGAATGCTAAATTTTTATGCAACACAGTCAAACTTTCTCACAAGCAAATCTTTAGCAATATATGAAGACCTTAAGGAAAAACAATGAAAAGCTTGCAAAAGAGTCATACTTTAGTGCAAGAAGTGGTTGATATAGTGGTTCCAAAGACCTTATGCTTTCCACTTTATAGAGCTCTCTGTTGAAACTACAAATAAGGTTGAAAAAGATGAAATGTGAACTTAAGCAAATGCCAGTAGAGATTTGTTTAAGCTATTATTTTTAATGAGACTGTTATTGTTTTATAACAGTCTATCTATAACACAAGTTTATTGTGTTATAGTTAAAGCTCTCATTACAAAATTCTACAGATTTTGGGTGGTCCACATCAACTTTATTTTCCTCATCAACTCTGTGTGCAATTAATATGCAATTTTGAGAAATAAGGTTTTTCAGGAAGGCACATATGGCATAATAGCAGAACCATAATAGCATTGGATTTGGTTTACATGATTACCAGTTAATAAATGTTAAATGCATGATCCATTATCTATTGCTGCATAACAAACTACATCTAAATTCAGTGACTTAAAAAATAATCATTTATTTTTCCAATAAATCCAAAATTTTGAGTAGGGATCAACATGTATGGCCCTTCTCTGTTCCATGTTGTGTTGGCAGAAGTATCTCAGCTAGTATGGAAGATCCATTTCCAAGAAGACATTCATATGGCTGGCAAATAAGTGATCAACCAGAGCTGTTGGCTGGGGGCCTCATTTGCTCTCCATACAGTCCTCTCTACCAGGTTGTTTGGGCTTCCTCACAGCATGGCAGCTGGGTTTGAAGCACTAGTATCCCAAGAGACAGAAAGTGGAAGCTGCCAATCTCTTAAGAGCCCAGAAACAGTATCACTTCCTCACATTTTAATGACTAGGAAGCCAAAGAACCTGTCACAATTCAAGAGGAGGGAAAATAGACCTAATTTTTTTTTGGCGGGGGGAGGTATCAGGGATGGAACTCGGAACCTTGTGCATGTGAAGCAGGCATTCATTATGCTCCAGACCCGGGCTCTTGATGGAAAAAAGTATCAAAGAATTTGCAACCATTTACAATTTACCATAATTCACATCAATTACTATTTGACTTCCAAATCACTTAAGTTTAGGTTGGATAAAACAAATCAAACTCTTTGGTGAAATTAGTGGTAGTAAGTGTTCACTGAACTCTTCTTTCATTAAGATATCATAAAACCTTATTATAAGATCAGCATTTCAAGTAGATTAATAAAAATGATGGTATGTTTATGACAAAAGCATTATTCTATTTTTCAAAATTGTTTTATTGTTTTTATTTTATTTATACTTTCCTCCCATCCATGAATACACCACAGAATACTAAAGCTGGAAGGAGTCTTAGAAATAACATAGTTAACCCAAGACCAGAATATGAAGTGCCCTTCTCAAGGTTACACAACAGCTGGTCAAAGAGCTGGGGCATGGTTCAAGTTTCCTCCACCTATTACAATATCTTTGGCTTAGGTATCCCCAATCTTTTAAAAAATATAATCCCTCAAACTTGTTGTGCCCTCAAACCACAGCCTCTTCTCTCTTTAATTCACTATTCTGTCTTTTTTTTTTAATAGTTTTATTTCTGGGTCTCCACATTCTCATCTCCTAATCACCACAAAGTTTCACCTCTAACCACATGTTACAGTGACATGATTTTCAAAAAAATCACAGATGACCTCTTAGTTGATCTATTTAGCAGCCTTGTTTCCATCTTCATTTTCTTTGACATGTCTGGTGATTGGCTCTTATTGCTGATTCTCTTCTTGAAACTCCTCTTCACTTGGCTTCCACAAAATGACTCCTTCTTGAGTCTTCTCATATTTCCCTTACCATTCCTCCTCAACCTCCTGCACTGGGGCTTGTTATTACATTTCATCTTTTTTTTTAATTTGTTTATTAAAATCCCATCTCATTCCAAAAAAAAAGACACACAAAGATTTGTGTTGACTTATATAGATATGCATACAAAAAAAAAAGTAAGATTTTATTTTAAAGACTAGAAAGAAAAAATGGAAGAGAAGATAAAACAAAGATAAAAATCAGATGACTCTGTAGGGGAAATTATATGCAAATGAATATCATTAAATTTATAAATTTGCTTTAGGTGGTTCATGAATTTGGTTCTGAACTTCTGAACAGGCTGTGCAATGAGAAAAACACCATCAATCATGCAATTCAGAATTTGCATGCTGACATCACCATAAATGCTTAGGAGAAAAATTTCTCCTCCTCATAAGGAGGACACTCTGGCTTATGGTCCTGTACATATCAGCCTCCTTACTGTATAAAACCCAGTGTCCGGGTGTTCCCTTTAAGGCTTGAACTGGAGATGCGCAGTGGAATGCCAAAGTCTAGTTCATTAGCAGTAGCTCCCCCAGGGGATAGGTGCTAAGAATCTGCCTTAATTCAAGGAGTGATTTTTTTAATATCTAAAGAAATGGATATGCTGCATAACCTTCAGTCGACACTGCATAAATAAAAATGATAGCTCATAACTGAGCTTTTAATTAGTATTGAGCAAGAAGAGTTCTATTTGTTGACATGGGCCTAGAGTGCAAATATGATATGTTGCCAATTATGGGCAAATCCATATGCTTTCAAAATCAGCCCAGAAAGGGGTAGGGATGGCATATCTTAATGAAAATATGAGGTCCTCCCTAACCAGGAAACATTCTTGCTTAAAATGTCACCCTACTCGGAGCGGACATAGCTCAGTGGTTGAGCACCTGCTTCCCATATACGAGGTCCTGGGGTCAGTCCCCGGTACCTCCTAAAAATAAATTTAAAAAATAAGGCACCCCACTTGCACGTGGAAATGAGCAAAAATAAGAGCACTCTGGACAAGATCAAGGCATCCCTCTCTTATAAAACAGTTCTGGGTTCCTCCCATGCACAGGTAAAATGACAACTAGGGCTTCAAAGTTCTGCACCATGGTATTACTGAGATAATTTTAGCCTGGAAAATTTTTAAGGTTAGTGTCACCAAACACCCACTATGCCATTAAAATCTCAGTAAATTACTCAGAAATCTCTCAGCTTAAGCAGTTTAATTTAGTAAATCCCCTGAGATAAAGTACTTGCAAAATATGCCTCTAGAAAACTAAGTGAATTTGGTATGGTGTATAAAATTTTGAGCTTTTCAATGGTAAATATTTTCAGGGTAGTTGATCTCAAAACACTCTTTCTTGCAGAACCAGTTATCTGTTAGATCATTCCTGTATCATAAAAATGAGAGTAAAACATATAGAAGAAAGCTTAACATTCTAACGTACGTATACACGCATTCGACTAACTTTTTCAAAAGTGCTATCAAGTCATTAATGTAGAAGTTTTTGTGTTTTGGTTTGGAAGTGTTTTGGGGGAATACATTTCTATTTTAGCTCATTAGAATAATCATCTGATCTATCAAGAGAGAAGCTCTTTAGTGGCCTCTCTCCCCAAATTACAGATTTTTCACTTGCTAGATATTCCATTTAAAATTAAAATATTGTCCTAATGAATTGCAATATTTTAATTGGTGAAGAAGCAAACTTTAGTCAGGGCCATTCTTCTTTGGGCATTGTTTTGTCTTTTATTCTCGAGTGAAGGAAATATGTTCAAATCGACAAACTTCAAACTTTTTTTTGAGGTACCAGGGGCCAGTGATTGAACCTGGGATCTCGTATGTGGGAAGCTGGCTTCCCTGAGTTGGTTACTTTCATTTGTTTTCCTTGTTGTTTTTTGTTTTTATTTAGGAGGCACCAGGAACCGAACCTGGGACCTCCCATGTGGGAAGCAGATGCTTAACAGCTTGAGCCACATCCACTCCCCCAACTTTTCTTAATCTGTCCTCAGCCTTTGACTCCATGGAAAGGAATCAGTGGATTGAGCTAAGCTGTATGAACTCAATATAGAACCCATCCACTAATGCTTCATGAAGTCAGGAACTGTGGTCTGTCTCTATTCGTTGTCATATCAACACTGGAGACATACTAGACAGGCAATTAATATATGTTGAATGAATTGAAGAAGTGAATGAATGAATTTGTATCATAATACCTACATGAAAGCGGGAGTTGATGGGAATAATCTGATTATTTCCCTTTTTGCTCTAACTGCTAAGAAGCTCAGAGCAATTCTGTGGCCAGGAAAAGTATTCTGCTATCAATTCCACGCATACACATATGCATACGCATACGCATACGCATTCACACCACTTCCATACATTTGTGCCTTTGCACAAATTATTTTTTTCTTGGGTTTGAAATACCCCTTTATTCTTCTAGCCTGATGACATCCTACTCTTACCTTAAGTCCCAGCTAAAATGCCACATCCTCTGTGAAGCTTTCCCCAACCATCCCTTGGAAGGATTAATAATTATCATCTGTTCCCTGATTCCATAATAAAAAATTGTGTATACCTCTGCCAAACATTTACCTCTTGGTATTGAAATTATTAGTATACATGTCTGGTATCCTTCCAAGACCAAATTCCTGAAATGAAAGAATGTGTTCTTGTTCTTTGAAAAAAACACCTTCTGTGCTGAGCATAGTGCCTGGCACATGATTGGAGCTTCATAATTATTCCTTAATCTTGTCAACCTTGCTGGGCCTATCAGTGTTATCAGCCTCAGACTGAAAACTCCTAGGGAGTATGGCCCCTACTCAGAGAACATCTCACATGTAAGGGATGTTCTTTATACTTAAACACTCTGGTCAAAATGAGAGTGTTGAAGAGCTTTAGTCCATTCCACCTCAGGTGATACGTTAACTACCACATGGATTAATGGAAACATAGGCATGAGGTTAAAGAGATTTGCAATCTTCAGTAAACCACTCTCCTAACCAACGAATTATTTAAATTGCTCCACTTTAGGGTGAATGGACAATAGTAAGACTTGGAATGATTTGTAAGAAAAATTCAGCTGAACTTTATACCACTGTGGTCAACAATTTTACCTCTCCCTTGTACTTGAAAGCTCAGAAGCAGGGAGTTGGTTTTCCTAGCCAGGAGTATGCTGCTTATAAAAACTCTTTAGAGAGGTCCATGAGGATAATGTCAGCCAAAGGAAGAAAGAAAAGAATAGCCATTTAGCAAAGACTTGCGATTACTTGCCATCCCCAGATCAATCTTCACAATTCCCAGAGAGAGATAAAAAGGAAACTGAAGTCCTTCTAACTCTCAATTTTGGTAATTCTATATTTCACCTAGGTGTCAGGTGAAATAGTACTGTCCTTCCAAATTTAAGTTTGGGAAATTCAATGCCCTGCCCCAAATTTTGGCAATTCTTGTTCTGACTTTTTGCCCCTTCTGAACTCCTATTACTCCATCTCACTGCCTAAATCTGTTTTTTCCCTGAACCCCTACTCTGGAGGTGAACTGTCAGGTTTCATTAAATATTCCTCATCATTATTCAGAGAAAATATTACTTTGGGTTGATCTGATTTTTGCTGAAGTTTGGGGTGATGAGGAAAGGAGAAAGTCACTTTGCAACTCCACCCAGGAAACAACGTCAAGTTGGAGAGACATCCCTGTTTTAAAATGTGAGGCACATACTCCACTGGAAATTTTTCACTACTCCTCGGGGTTCCCCACTGCAGCACAATATTAAGCCCCCATTCCCTCAAAACTCTCCTCATGCCCACCCTTTTCTCAGGCTACTCCCACAACCCTCTCCCCAAATTATTGTCCAATTTTTCTACAAAGCAGTGGTATCTTTGTTTAATCTCTTTCCAACATTTTGCTGTACAAAGACCATATGTTTCTAAGATAAATTCTGCCACTTGTACAGGGGCAAAAGAAGTTAGAGTAGCTTGTAATTACAAATTGCTTCTTTCCCTTCCTTCTACCTTGACACTCTTTCACTTATATACTCAGATGATACTATGTACCCTGCTGCTTTCGTAACTCTTAGCAACTCAGTGTCACCATTTCTTCTCTTTCCTCCTTTCTCAGAGGAATTCTTTTTCTTCTCCACATCGTCTAATTCCATCCTTCATATGGCACCATAGTGCGCACTGATTACTCTCAGGGTCCCCTGCAGATTCTCTACATAACTTCAGATGGGAGACTTATCCATGACAGATTAATTCCAGGGGGCACTGTAAGCCACAGGTCCAAGCAAACCTTTCATGTGCCAGGAGACCTTAGATTTAAAAAGATTTCAACAGGTTCACTTCATTAGCAGTGGCTCTCTGAGATGCTGTGCTCATTCATTTATTCACTCAACAAATATTTAGGTTGTGCTATCTAGTTACAGGGGATAAAATGGTAAGCAATGCAGATACTCTAAGACTGTTGTGGTTTGGATTACCCCAGAAATAGACCCTAAGACAAGAATTTGATAACAAGGAGTTTATTTGAGAGGTGATCCTAGGAAATCCAATAATGGAATAGGCAAGTGAAATAAGGAAGGGAAGGAAACCACAGGAGTGCTGTGAGTGATATGCTGGTAATCTAAAAAAAAAAAAAAAAAAAGTGTGTTATGCACATATATGCATACAGAAGTTTATTATAATATTTTGATGAAATAAAGGATAAATAGCACACAATTTTAAAATAATAAAATATATAATACTTTTTTGTAAATTCTAAACAGCCAATTGATTCTCTTAAAAGACTAATATTTAAATTGAGATCTGAATGACAAGAAGGCAAAAAAATTTTTTTTTTAATAATAAAATGGGGAAGGGGTGATGAAGAGTGTTTTGAGCAGAGGAGAGTAGCTGAGGCTGGCAATAGCATGGCATATTGGGAAAAAAATAGAAGAAAGGCAATACAGCGCATCAGCAGAAAAGGATGACAATGACACTCAAGAGAGGTGGAGCTTTATAAACCCTGTTAAGAACCATCAAGGGGTTTTAAGCAAAGGAATGACACATTAAATTTCAGTTTAAATAGATCGTTCTGGCTACACTGTGGAGAATTGGCTGGAGGTGGGCAAATGCAAGCCATCAATTAGGAGTTTTTTTACAGTGATCTAGGCTGGAAATGTTGGTAGCTTGGACTTGGGTGATTGAAGTGGAAATGAAAGGAAGTGAATTGATTTGAGTGATATTTAAGGAGCAAACCATTGTGAAGAATTCTGAAGCCTTGAATGGGCTCAGCAAGAAAGACTGGTCTGACCGATGAGCAATGTCTGTTACAGGCTCATTAGTGGGAAGTGGTAATATGTAGGTCTGCAGTTTCTGTACTATGCCGCTGATCTAGTTTTAACAATGTCTTTAACATATCCAAATATTGCCTTCCTGTTATCATTTTTTAGTCCAGCGCTGGTGAGCATGTCGTAGGAGGTGCCAGCCTTTGCTGGTTCTCAAATCCTTACTGTGGTCACTTTTATCACTTCCATCCATTTTTGTTGGCTGACATTTATACAAAGAGAAAGATGATAAGTATCCCTATGCTCAAGACTTTTGTTTGATGTATCTAGTATTTTACAGAGAGGAGAAAAGGAGAGGTTGATAAATACAGAAGACTGAGCTAAATAAATAGGTAACGATTCATAGGGATTTCTCTTTTTGACCTGTTTTAGGAAGCTATCTCCAAAAGGGCTTCAACTCTGTAGAGCCTAGCAGTAGTGCTTTATCCTCCTACATATCCTGAATTATCAAAGGGTCCATTCCTACTACCCAGTGTTTTTTGTTTCTGTTTTTTCATTTCAGTTTTTGGTCTCTGTCACATTTTTCACTCTTGGTTTAGCATCATATTCTATCCTTATTGGTTTCTTAGAGTAGCTGCTAACACTCTACAGGAGTTACATCTGCATCTTACTGACTCTAACTGAAATGCTAGCACCTCACTTGTGCCAGAAAACCAGCAGGCAGCAGCACTCAGCTCCACAATAGGCATGCCACACACCGCGGAGCAGCACAGCCCCTCGCAGATCATCTGGAAGCCAGCTCAGTTTTGTTTCCTTTCATAGTTGGTGGCACTGAAACAATTAGAATAAACCTATTGAACTTTATTCCTTGGATCATCCCTCAGTGATAAACAGCTCTAATGACAAGGAGAACTTCTCTGCATGAATAAACCCTTAAATGTATTTCAAAATTAAGCCATCATGACAACTTCAACAGAAATCATAACCTAAAAATAGACTATGGGGGGAGCGGATATGGCTCAAGCAGTTGAACTCCCACCTCCCACATGGAAGGTCCCAGGTTCGATTCCCGGTGACTCCTAAAGAAGACAAACAAACAATGAGCAGACAACGAGCAGACATGGGGCAAAAACAATGAGCAGAAAATGAGAAAAAACAACGAGCAGACAACAAGCAAAATAAATGAGCACAAACAACAAGCAAAAACAAGTAAACAGACAAGCGACCATCTAAGGGAGTGGTGGGGGAATAAAATACATTATGAAGTTATTTCCTGTGGTAATTGAGAAATTTTTCAGAAAAGAAAAAAGATTACAATTACTGTAAGAGGTAAGGAAGAAGAGTTGAAGGCAACATTGCATGGGGAAAATGTTGGAAAGAAAATATAACTGTCAAAGATCCAGCTATAAGAACATGCCATCACAAATGCCTGTGATGTTTCCTAGGCCTAGATTTGGGGATAAGTTAAAATTTCATGTTGGAGAGCTCTTAATTATTATAATGCCAGAACTTCAATATGATTGTTCAATGAGCTCAAAAAATGGCTCAGAAAAGGAAGAAGTTCACATTAGATTACAATGAATTTTCCATGCTTTTCCTTTATTCAAGACCTATACACATGAAATAATGAACAATGTAAGATATTAAATAAAAAATATAAATACTACTTAAAGAACTGTATATAGGCTAAGCATGTGTATATATCTTAGGTCAGAGAAGATGAAATTCAGTGAGAAGCAGAAGCATCAAAGAAGTCATTCACAGGGCTTAACATGGGCCTGGAAGGGTACATAGGACTTGGCATCAGCCGAAGAGAAGGGAAATGGACCTCCAGATAGAACAAGTTTCATAAGCAAAGATGCAGAGGTTGGCATCAGAAACCAGGAAGAATGTAGAGAAATAAATATGGGGAGAATATCTACTAAGCAAGGCCTTAAAAGTGAAAAAATGAGTTTGGTCTGAATTTTCAGGAAAGAAAGGAGGGGATTAAAATGAGGCTAAGGAAAGTTGGTCTAACAGCAATTTGATGGATGGAAAGTAGGACAGTGAGAGATTTCATCCCACATCCTGCGGGAAGCTTTGGGGACCCAGATGAAAATGGAAGCAAAGGGAGAAGGGAGAAAAGAAGAGGTACACGAGATATTTTATTAATGTGTATAGAAAGATAGATTAGTGTATATATCTATATACTACTTTGGATAATGGCAGATAGAGGAAAAGCGTGGGTTAAAGGGCTTGAATTGCCAAGAGGTTGTGCATGCTCATTTTACAGATTAGGAAACTGGGACTCAGAGAGATTAAACTCACCCAATCTGAACATGATGGATCCAGAATTTAAAGTCCAGGATCCAGGCTTCAAAATGAGTCGGGAGTTCATCCCAGAGGTAACGTTTATGCACATCTCAGCAGGATCTCATAGACTTCCAAAGTGGATGCTACCCCAAATAGTGGGGCTCCTGAGGGCTCTGGAGACACCCAGGTCCTATGGTCAGGGCAGATAGCTCTGGAGTTTGGTGCCTTGCCAGTGGGCCCTACTTTGGAGTTTGTGCTCCTGAGAGTGACTGAGTTGGATTCAGTTATGTCTTCCCTGCACATGGCTCATCTGTCCCTTCTATTTAAACCTATATTTGGTGCTGGAGTTTGTAGGTGTACATCCAGAGACTCAAGTCTTTGGGTTGTCTGTGTGCCAGCTGGGCCTGGAACCTCGGCAGAGTTGCAACACCTACTCTACATCTCATTGGACTCACCCAGGACAACTGGCGGGGAGATGATGATGGACAATGGCCATCCCAGGGAACAGAGAGAGTCTGCAGCTGCAGGCAGGATAGTCCCATCCATCTTCCCCATGGGATATAAGCCACCTTTCAATTGGAGGTGGAGTGGATGTCACCATCCCAGAATCCTCAGGATTGGGGGAAGAGCTATAGACTAGAATGGACTTACTGGTATTCTAATATCGACATATTGTGATTCTAGCAATGGAAGAAATTACAACATTGATGTGGATCCCAGTGGCTACTGGAGGCTCTGGGGGCAGGGAGAGGGAAAAACAGTTGAAATTCGGGGGCTTTTTCGGGACTTGGGAATTGCCCTGAGTGACATTGCAATGACAGATATAGGCCTTTTTTTTTTTTTAA
>JAQZBX010039440.1:0-22628 GCA_029593785.1 Cabassous unicinctus
ATTTGGGAGGTCTCTGGCTAAACCATGAAAGAAATCATGCTTCCTCCCATAATATTTCTGGAGTTTGGTGCTTGCCAAGGTGGAGCTTCAATTTTCTTTGAGCAAAACAAACTGCCAGGAAAAGACCTCCAAAGGGAAATTCCCCTCATGAGAAGAGAGGGTCTGGGCCAGCCCCTGGGTTCAAGGTAAGGACCGGAAGGAGAGGGCTGGCGCTAGGGACACACATGGCTGAGGCCAGAAGTCCCCGAGCCAGGCAGACCTCCCCAGAAGCTGTGCTTTGGAAAGCTGCCTCAGGACTGAACTACAAGAGCCCGAGACACGGAGCCTGAGGATGGGGCAGCGTCTCGGCGGCTACTCAGCGGATGGGACCGGCACAGGTGCTGGCACAGCCGCACACAGGAAGTAGTGGCCCACACGGGAACCATCTTCAAAAGTGCCCCCGTGTGGTCAAGGCCAAAGCAAAGGGAGTTCCAAACAGAATGGTCACTGTTCTTGGCATTTAGAGGCAGGACAGCTGGGGAAGAGGGTGTGGCGGCAAGGCCTCGAGGGAAAGGCTGACTTCCTGCCAGTGCAGGCAAAATAGGGGCTTGAGTGTGGCTTTTATGTGGAACTAAAAATTGAGAAGAGATTTGATCATAGTTGCACCCCAAGCCAGAGAGGCAGATGATAAGAGTTACACTTCACCTGTACCCCCAGAACCTCTGAGTGGAAGGTGCCCAGTCTGTGGTAATCTCCACAGGCCCTACCCAACATGGCGCCTTCGTCGTCAGAGGCATTGAAGGAATGTTTGTCAGGTTGAACGGAAAGCAACTTGAATTAAACACACTGCAGACCAAGTCTTGCAGAGATCTATACCTTTGCTTCATTAAATTAAATTAGTTCATAGCACATTTTCAGGGCAGCATCGGTGGCAGGCATTAGGCTCCCACTGTGTCTATTTCAGCATGTTTGTTCAGATTCGCACCTGCAGCTGTGGGAGACTGGACACCTAGGGATTAAGACATCGAGTCGCTCACACCCAAAAGGCAAAGAGGCCTTTGGGGGCCAGCAATGGGCTGCAAAGCAGGTGACCTGGATTTCTACTCTGAGCTCTGCTCACTGACCCTCATCCCTTGACCAAATCTCCCTCTTTTCTTCCTTCAGGATCTACATTCTTAAAATAGGAATAAACATAGTAATCTCCTCATCTGATTATGGAAATCAGAGACTTCTAGAAAAAAATCTCACTTCACTGACAAGGAAACTGAGGCACAGGCACACTTAGAACCCAGATTTCAAGGCCGTCCAGACAGTTGTTTCCACATCACCATGGAAACAGACTCATGACCACCCCTGCGCCTGGGGCTGTAGGGAAATGAGGGGGGAGCTGAGGCATTCAAAGCCCCAGGGCTCCTCTTAAAGCCTGTCCCATCTCCCACACCTTCTTCCCTTCCACCTCCTCCTTCCCTCACTCCCTCCAGCCATAGGAAGGGGATGATTCCACTTGGGCTTTGTCCCCACAGCTCAGGTTCTGTGCTAGGACAAAGCCACTTCCAGTTTGTGGCTGACCCGCTCATGACAGCCAACAACTCCTTCCCATTGCTTGACTTAACGTGCATGTGTGTGAACCACGTCTTAAGTTCTCATGGATCCTTTGCTTTTCTCCTTCCACTTGCAGCTCCTCTGCCCCTTGCTACAGAGGCAGATCTCAAAAGCAGGAGAATCCCCGAAGTGAAGGAGCCTGGGGCTCCCTGTTAATAAGCTCTGCAGGTCCTGGCTACTACTGTCCCCTCAGGTCTCCAGGACTCCTGAAGGTAACACATCTCCATCTGAGATGTGGTCCTGGAGGAACCAGGAAATGATGTGGGGTGGGGGTGGGGGGAAACCAGTGTATTCTTAGAAGAGGTCAAGCTTCGTACTGAAGCCAGGGGGTAAAATGTAGCAGACAGTTAAATCAATTCAAATAAAGGTTTTCAATCTTTAAAATGAAAAACTTGACTCTTCCTGCTGGGTTATAAGAAAGCTGTGGTCACCCCACAAGGCCAATGGGCTGCGAACTATGCTGCTCTGTTCCAAATAACAAAATATTTGCTGACCTCCTCTCCCCACCCTGTTTGCCCATGTGCCAAATAACCAGACTCCCAGGGTAACAACCCACATGCATGGATGCATTACATCTCAGCGGGAAAGCACGGCTGACAGGCAAGAGAAGGCGGCCCGAGCAAACGGAGAGGCACTGGGAAGGTGAATTTAGGCAGTATTTTCCGGAAACTCTTCTGAGCATGACAGAGAAATCATTCGGAGGCTCAAATGCACAAATCACTTGTAGCAGTTTGATATTATTGATGAATTCCAAAAATAAATATTAGATTATGCTTGTAAACTGGTCTTTTCCTCTGGGCATATTAGAGTGTATTGAATTCAGAGGTTTTACTTTTACTTGATTAAATAATGATTAAGGCTTTGATTGGGCCACATCAGTAGGAGTCCCTATCCCCTTGGTGGGTAGGGACTCACAGAGAAACTGCACCACAGAGAAGGGAGCCCCGGGAAATAAGCACACAGCTTATTATATAAGCTTGGTCGTGACGAATGAGAGAAGGCCCTGGGAAAAGAGACAAGCCGTTCACCTGACAGTTCACAGCTGGCCTTGTGGAGAGAACAAGCAGCTGAGCCCAGAGAGAATTGGCCCTGGGGAGAGAGACAAAACCTAGAGAGTCTGACCATGGAGCCTTAAGAGGAAGAGGAAGGCTGAACGTCACCAGTCATCTTGCTCCAACACATGGCAACAGACTTTGGTGAGGGAAGTAACTTACACTTTATGGTCTGTTAACTGTAAGCTTCTACCCCAAATAAATACCCTTTATAAAAGCCAACAGATTTCTGGTATTTTACATCAGCACCCCTTTGGCTGACTAATACAACACTCTATAATATTCTCGTTTTTTTGTGTGTTTTTTTTTTGACCTCATACACCTGAGGGGCAAGACACCACATATTAGCTTAGCTTTTACCTCTCCATAAAGAATCGCTGCTTCACAAGGTACCACTTTACTTTACATGCGTGGGAAGAGACGGTTTGACTTTTAGATAGGAATTGTTCATGCTTTGTTGACATTTTAGCTATAGTTAACTCGAACAGATAATAATAATGGCCACCATTTATTAGGCCAGGCACAAGCTTATTTAATAACTTGCATTGGCATTATTTTTCCATTTTCCAGATGAGAAAACTAAGGCTTGGGAGAACGCGGATAACATGTCAAAGCCCACACAATCAGCAAGCAGGAATGCTGGGATTCAGCCGAGGTCTGCCCTTCCCACCCATATCAGAATACATTCCTTCAGACTGTACACAGAAGCCTTTCCACTTCTCAACATAATGAAGTCAAACTACGTGGGGATCATGGTAGGAAAGGGGACAGGGTGGACGTGAACGGCTGTGTATCTGAAGGTTTCCATCTAACAAATCCCTCAGTACTTTCCAAGGCCAAATATTAGTGGTCACCATGTAGCTAAACAGCTGCTAGTCGCTGGTTTCCAAAACGTGTTTCTCCGCATTTTAGGGGCTCAGTGGAGGTTGCCTCCAGGCGCAAGAAGGAGGCCGAGGTGGAAGCTGAGAAGGTGGGATTCCAGACACAAGTCTTCCCTTGAACCGACTCCATTTCCACAGTTTTATAGATTAAAGTTCTGCGTAAGATTTGCATTGGAGAAAAAAGTGGGGCGATTCTAGCTCTTCAGCAAAGCTTGGCGGAGGAACTTCTACAGAAGAGGGGTCTTCACAGAACCCGGCCGGCCACTGGGCAGCTGAGGGGGGCCAGTAACAACTTGCTCATGAACCGATGAGCTACTCTGTCCCCTGTACCCATCCCTCCTCCCCTCTTCTGCCACTCAGACAAGCGGCAGTGACACTGGACTTTACTGAGACTACAGCGCAGCTGACGGCACAGAAAACACGCAGGCTAACAACGCAAGGGGTTTTAGTAGTTAAAGATTACCTGGCACAGCAGCTGCCATGGAATCTGTAGAAATACAGGAACGGGAACTCCAGGACCCGGAGGAGATCACCTGGGGGCACAGCAACGGTGAGGCAGTGAGGCGGCAGCCCGCGTGGCACCGGAAACGGAAGGAGAGAATCTCCTGAGTGCTGAGATGCCCAGCATTTAATTCATTCTAGGATTTCTACTGTTCTTGGCCTTGCCTCGTCATAATAAAGACCAGTTAGTGAGAGCCTGCCCTGTGCCAGGCCTTGTGCTAAAAGCTTTATGTATGTTATCTCTTTCCATGCTCATGAACAACTTGCTGAGGTTTTATTATCCCCGTTTTAACAGAAGCTCAGAGAATTGAAGAGATTTGTCTATGACTGCACAACTCGTGAACTGTAGGACCAGAACGTGAGCCCAGTCAACCCAAATCCAGGGCTCGTTCTCCTTCACCAGGCAGCATCCCCGCAGAAGGGCGAGGACAGGAAAAAGTCATCTTTTAAAAGATTCTTTTATTCTTTTCTGCCTCATGTCTAAAAAAAGATTGTGAATACATCCCTCCGACATCTTTGTTCACTTTTGTGTTTAATTACCACACAGAAGGCGCAGGGACCAGCCCAACTGTGCATACTCGTGTTATTTTAAGGTCCAAAGGGCACATTTATTTCTAGTGAAGTAAGTTCATTCTTTTAGTTCCACTTGGTGCAAGAGGAAATAATCACACATATTGGCTGCTTCTCTCTCTGGAATTTGAACTTGGTCACAAACAAGACACCGGGAGATTAAAAAAGCAGAAAGCCTTCCAAAAATGCCCAAGAAAAGGAATTAAGCATTTCCACAGCAGATAACTTGAGCTTTCAAATCCTCCCAAATCTGGAATTTTTGAGACTCTGAAGGAACCCAGCCTTGCAGACCCCCACTCCCTGGTCTGTCTCAAGTTCTGCCTGGATGGATTTTCCCAAGTATTCACAGCATGTGAGGTGTGCAGGACAGCAGACAGGAAGCAGATCCCCCATCGCTACACTTACAAATCCTGAAAACTGATCCCATAAATTACTGAAGGAGGGAGAGAAAGGGAGAGAGAGAGGGACAGGGGGAGAGAGACAAAGAAGGAGGAGGAGGAGGAGAAAGAGGAGGAAGAGGGGAGGGAAGGGAAAAGAGAGAGAAGGAGAGGAGAGAGAGAGAGAGCGAGAAGAGCTCACTCTTATCTTTGGGTCCTTTCTTAGACCTCAGTGCATTCCTCACACAGCACTCAGTTGGCTTCACGTCTGTCTCTCCTCCTAGGACTCTGAAGTCCTCGGGAGTAGGGCCTCAATCTCAGTCATCATTTGCGCCCACTGCAGCTAGCACCACCACCACACCTGACATGTCACAAACCCTGCTGATCTGAAAGTAACCGAAAGGCCTAAACACCTCTTGTTTTCCCTGGAGAGAATATTCCAGTTTCCAGTTGGCTCCGCTGGTCCTCAATTCCACATTGACCCCAAATCCTTCCACTCTGATGCCTTCAACCCACCAACTCTTGTTCTAAGGTGGAGGGTGCACATCAACCTGTGAATAGCAGCTGTTAACCTCTGAGCTAGAAATACCCCTTGAAGACGCTGCAGTGTGACGGCAGCTGGCCCCAGCCCGTGAACTAAATCCAAGAGCCAATAAAGCTTATAAAGATGCTCAGAAGATAACACTCCTGTACCACCTAGTCCAGAACAGCACAACTGAAGCAAAAATTAAGTGGTTAAAGGATCTGAAAACATGTTTTGTGGCATCAGTGTAGTAAATAAAGTGTGAGTTGAACCTTCACGCCTGTTCTCATAGTTCAAACCCTGCTGACTGTGGGTGAGGTAGTGAAGATTATAGAGCATGAAACTGCCATGGTGAAGAGCATGGCACAATCTGACCACATTCAGGATTAACAGAAATTTGAACATCAAAACAATTTCCTCTCACCATACTTTAGACCTCAGAACTGGCAGAGAGATGGGAGCACGTGTAGCTCAAGTGGTTGAGCGCCTGCTTCCCATGTACGAGGTTCCAGGTTCAATCCCCAGTACCACTTCAAAAACAAAACAAAACAAACAAAAAAAGAATTGGCAGAGAAATGGAAGGGTCAGCTCCAAGGAGTAATTAGGCTGCTCACTTTATCTCACAGACAAGAAACAGACACACCAGGTAACAAGGCCACTTCTGGGTAAGATTCCCATGGGTGGCTCTGCTCTCCTAGTTCCTTGAAATTCTCTCTCTTGAACACTTTCTATGTTGAAACATAGAAAGAATTCCCCTGCTCTACTACTGCTTAAAACAGCCTAAAGGGAAGAGTGGTTCCTCTTCCCAAGCAAGGGCCCAAGATTCTTGGAGCCTCTACATGAATCGTGAGGTTAAAAGACTTGAGGGGAGGTAGAGACCACCCACCCAAGAAGCTAACCCAGTGCCTTGAGGGGAAAAGGTGGCAGGGTCTGCACTTAGGACATGGAGAACTATCTAGCACAAGCTATACTATCACTCACCACTGTACCCCAAAGCTTGTGTCCTAAAGCCCAATATCTGCATCTACAAGAAAGCCTCTCTTTCTCATCACTCATGGCTAAGTGAGAAGGGCAGCTCGGTCAAAAGTACTATCAAGAGGCCATTACAGGGGAGCAGATGTGGCTTAACCAGTTGGCCACCTGTCTACCATATGGGAGGTCCCAGGTTCAGTTCCCAGTGCCTCCTGGAGAAGGCAGCAAACAATGAGCAGACAGACAAGAGAACCATCTGGGAGAGGGGGGAAATAAATAAAGTAAAATAAACCTTTTTTTTTTAAAAAAAAAAAAAAAAGAGAGAGACCATTACACACCCACTAGAATAGCTAAAATGAGACTGATGATACCAAATGTTGGTGGAGCAACTGGAACTCTCATACATTGCTTGGTGGGAGTGTAAAACAATATGACCACTTCGGAAAACTGGAGGTTTCTTAAACAGTTAAACATACATCTACTCTAAGACTCAGCAAGTCTACAACTCGGTATTTATCCAAGAGACATGAAAACCTAAGCCAACAAAAAGTCTTATATAAGAATGTTCACAACAACTTTATTCATAATAGCCAAAAACTGGAAACAGCCCAGGTATGCATCAACCAGTGAATGGATAAACAAAATGTGGTTAAGTCACACAGAGGAATTCTCAGCAATAAACTGGAAGAAACTAGTGGTATGTACAACAACATGGATGAATCTCTAAAGACTGTGTTGAAGGAAAGAGCCAGACACAAAAGAGTACCTATTGTACTGTTCCATTTATACGGGGTTCTAGGACAAAACTAATCTATGGTACTAGAAATCAGATCAGCAGTGGCTTTTGGTGGTGGGCGACTAAGAAGAGGCATGAGGAAACTTTCTGGGGTGACAGAAATATTCTGTATCTTGATGGGGTGTGAGTTACATGGGTGTATGCGTTTGTCAAAACTGATCAAACCTCTCATTTCATTTATGTGCATTTCATATATGTAAATTATATCTCAGTTTAAAAATGTTTTTAAAGTACTACCAGACAATTAGGATACAAGGAGAAAAAGAATGGGTGAGAAGAAACCAAAAAGAATCAAGCCCTGTTTTAAAATGTTAGAAATTATTCACAGATCCTTCAAAAAAGGCTGTACCTGGGGACCCTGCCTCTTACTTTGCTTGCTCAGTGCCAGCTTCACACCCGGGATGCCCTGACTGGTGCCGTGTGGGGACTCGGCAAGACAGAGCTTCCGATCCACAAACCAGGCATTTTAGATGAACAGTTGGGGTGGCTTGGAGCTATGTACCCCAGAAAAACACGTTCTTAATCCATTCCTGTGGGTGTGAACCCACTGTAAACAGGACCTTTTGATGAGGTTACTTCAGTTAAGGTGTGGTTCAAGTGAACCAGGACTGGTCTTAATCCTATTACTGGAGCCCTCGTAGGGAAGGCCACAAGAGGAGCCACGGGGAGCAGTCAGAGGCTGGAAGTCAATGGAACCTGGAGGAGAAAGGAGATGTCGCCATGTGTACTGCCATGTGATGGAAAAGCCAAGGAACCCCAAAGGTTTCCAGCCAACTGGAAGATATCGACCCCAGGAGCAAGCCTTCTAGCATTGGAAATCATGAGACAATAAATTCTTGTGGTTAAACCAACCCATTAAACAGTATTTATTTTAGCAGCTAAGAAAGTAAAACAATAAGCAATCAAGTGCTGTTCTTGAAAAAAAAAAAAGGGCTAAAGTACATATGGGTCCGATTGAAAAGCTAACAAATTGGCAGGTAGGAATTGGAGCTGCCAATTAGAGCAGTCCTTGAATAGTTCTGGAGGAGAGAAAGCATCCTCAGATGCTTTATTTTGCTCAAACTTTGTAAACAACTGTATACAACTAGGAGAAATCATTACCAGAACCCATCAGAGAGTTTAGGGCAGTTGACTGTGGCTTATAAAGTTGGGAAGACTGATCCCCAAGGGGTCTTTCTATATTCTGAGTTTCCACCATCTCTCACACCAAATTTCTACCTTAGTGTCTAGGTCTGAAACTCCACCTGGCTTAGTCAATTTGCTCAAACCATCAAATATAAGAACCGTACTGTACCTGAGCATTTTCTGAAGCAAAAGATTGCTTCCTACAGCTGTGCAGATGGTGTGCTGCACAACTTCAGGAGGCAAAACCCTGTTTATAAGACCACAACTGTAAGAGATAGATAGGTGTAAATAAAAGTTAAAGCCAATAAAAACCTAGAGGGTCCCTTCTAATTTGGATTTCACGAGCAGCTTCACTACTCTAATCAAGATTATTTTGCTACTCAACAGTTCTCACCCAATCAGGCACTCAAGGACATCCCCTACATCTGCCAAGGTTTTAAGTCAATGGCACTCCACTGATAATGGAGTGGAAGGAGAAACAGGCACAAATCTCCTGAAGGCACCTTGACACATGGATGTGATCGCGCTGGCTGCACAGAGCACCTTTACAAAAAGAGAGCCCTTATGTTGCTCATACACACAGAGGTGGGTGTGTTTCTCTGGGACACTCGTGGGTTTGACACCGAACTTGGTACCGGTACAGTAGCCAGAAGTATCTGGCTTCTTCTGGAAGGCAGCCATCGGTCTGTGCATAACCCCATACCCACGTTCCCTGAGGCTTTGGCAGGAGCCCTGTCATGACAGCCACTGAGGACCTGCGGGACTCCTGAGCCTCCCAGCTTTGGGGCACTGGGGTACCTCAGCATCTCACAGCCAGGAAGAACAAGGCTGCCTCTGATTTGACACCAGAATCAAGGAGAGTCTCATCAATACCAGCAAAATCCTTCTCAGAAGCCCAACTTTCTATACGAGGCTCTTCAAAGACACTGCCTCAGCCAGCTCAAAACTGTGACATGCCGAAGTGGAAGACGGGTCCACTGAGGGAACTGTGCCAAGTTCCTCTCTTTGATCCCACAGGCACTATGACCCCCTGAGCTGCCACCACAGACCTATCCTCAATCATTTACCTGCAATGGATTGAAGTTTGCAGAGGGAGGAATGAGAGGTGAGCATCTGATATCCTTTGGTGTGTTTTTTCAGATTTAAAATATAATTTGAAGGAAAATTAGTCCTTACAAATATCCTTTTCTGGTGAAACTGAGCTTTAAGCAGACCCTGAAATCAAAGAGATTTCTTTTGCTCCCTATACATTTTTTAAACTGAGATATAATTCACATGCAATTAAATTCATCCTTTTAAAGTGTACAGTTCACTCAGAAGATTTGTGGCCAACACCTGCTCCCCCAATCATTGGACTTGCCTAGGACAAACTAATAAAATGATGATGATGGACAACCCCCATCCCCCAAAACAGCAAGTATCTACAACTTCAAGCAAAATAGTTCCTTCCATCTGCCCCATAAGATCTAAGCCCCCTCTCAATCTGAGGCAGAGCGGGTATCACCATACCAAAATCTTCAAGGTTGAGGAATGAACAAACATAAGGGGGCAATGCAACTACGAACCAAAGTAAACTTATTAATATTGTAGAAATGGAAGAACATGTAACATTGATATAAAGATAGTGGTCACCAGAGGTTCTGAGGGGAGGGACAGGAAATAATAGGTGGAACATAGGGCATTTTTAGGGCACTGGAATTAAGTGTAAATCACAATGTAAACTACAGACCTTGGTTAGTAGCAATGCTTCAGTACTGATTCATCAACTGTAACAAATGTACCACAAGAATGAAAGATGATGTTAATGTGGGAGGGAGAGGGGTGAGGTATATAGGAATCCCCCTATATTTCTGATGTAATATATATGTAATCTAAAGCTTCTTTAAAAATAAAATAAATAATAAAAGAAAAAAAAAGAGCAACTCTAGAGTATTTAAGGCAGCAACGGGATGATAGTAAGTTTCAAAACGGACTTCTTTAACCTGGAATTATTAATACTAGATGGTAAAATGTGATAAAAATGTATAAAATTATGCCAGCAAGAAATAGGAGGAATGTGAACGTTTTCATCAGCTCCTTTAGTGTTAGAATTAAATGGCAATTCTGGATGCTTGAAGAAGGAATTTCAGCAGAAGGCAAAGCAAGCACTATTTCACCCGATAGATAATAAACCTGCCTGTACATCTGAAATGGTACCAGATGAAAATATAGAAAACAAAATTCAAGAAGCATTAAGAATAAACCCATGGGCAATAAATCCATAATGGGTCATTAAGAGAAGTTTCAAAAACATACACCATTCCTAACCTCTGAAAGACAACCATGTTCTCTTACAAACCATCCCGTAAAGATATAATCAGGGCCAGAGCTCTGGGTTGAACAGACAATGTAAAACAAACATAAAATAACGCTGACATGAAGTTTACCTGTGGGATGAGATGCAAAGGCCAGGAGCACCACGCTGCAAAAAAAAACACAGCAAAGTAGTCAAGAAAGCTTCTCCCATACTTAAAAAGCAAAACAAAACAAACAAACAAACAAAAAACCCCACAATTTTCTATCCATTGTACTTGGGATTAAATTTTCCTAAAAGCAAATTATCTACTTGAATGAATGATCTCATCTTGCCTAAATCCAACCCTATGGTTAAAGGGTAAGCATTTCTTGAAATGCCCCATGTTTTAGCAAGAGGATCAAAGACAGCTGAGGACCCCAAGTCCCACTCTGAAAGGACAGCCCTGTCATTTCTCTTGGGCCCAGTTTAATCCCTAATTACCAAATTCACTTAATGTACAAAAAGTATTTGTAAGTGAGACAGAGCAAACTCCAAATTACAAACAGTCTGCATCCCAATAGGTAGCGGCTAAGTGTGAGTTAGATACCTTTTTGCCACAAAATAACTGTCTGGAAGGTAAATGCCCAAGAAACTGGCCCACAGAATGATCCAGCCCATCTACCATGTGGCTGAAAATGGCCCAGACTGCCTTCCAATGGATGCCCAGGTGGGGAAAGGACGGCAAGAATGAGGAAGTGTGTCTCTCTGGTGCGGGCCACCTTCGTCCTTGGTGCAGTCCGTCTTGCTCTCTGGAAGCCTCTCTCATCTTGGAGCCTTAATTCTGCCCTAAGCCCCCCACCGCTGGGCCAACCCATCACCTTCTGCATCCTCCCCAATTGCCCACCTCCTCGTCCATCAAAACCCTCACGTCATCCAGGCCGCTGGCCCAGTGAGGGGTTAACAAAACACTTTATGTGAATATGAGAGGGGACTAACCCTCCCAGGGACATACTAAATAAAACAGAAAGTGCTGGGCAGCCTCCTCTGTGGTTCTTAACCCAGGTCACCCAGGGGAAGAGCTGGTGGCCGGCTTAACTCAGAATCTCTGAGGATACGGTCTAGGCATTTGTCAGTTTGGTCTTTTTAAATTTTTTATTTTGAAATAACTGAAAACTTAGAGGAAAGTTGCAAAAATAATACAAAAGCGATAGTTAGAACGCCAACCTGCCCCAGCGGTTCAGGCTTGCACCAGGATTGAGAACCACTGCAAGGACTCTAGTTGGTGACGTACTAGGCAGTGGGGAGGGGGACGGCCTCAAGCAGGGAAACCACTGTTAGCTGGTCAGGCCCGCCCTGCCCTGGGGTCGCCCACCTGCCCCCTTCTCTTTGGCTAGGTTCTTCCTTCTCTCTACCGCTAAAGTACAGGTTCTCTTAAGGCTCACAGTGAGGCAACATCCTGGAAAGAGGCAGAGGAGATGAGGCTCGAGAGAAGGGCAAGGAGACGAGCCACATGTCTGGGGCATGCAGAAGTTGTAGGTTTGTGAGGCAGGGTTGTCATGTAACTGTAAAAAAAAAATATGCACCCTACAAACAAGCCTCAGAGGCATTCCCACAATCAGTCCCCTAGGCCAGGACTCTGTAAGCCTCTGCTTGTCATCTCTTCTTTCTTTGGAAAATACATACCCTGTATACACTCTTTTATTTATCTATACTCTGGGTCCCCTTTTGGTTATAACTTCAGGAGCAGAAATGATTGCTTAGATGGGCCCCTTCCCATCCCAAAATACCTCCCAGGGTCTGGCATGGGACCTAAAATCCAATCATCAGAACGACCCCAAAGGATGACCCTAAAATAAAATATGAGGGAGTAAAAATAAGAAATAATGAAATGAAAGAGTTGGTTCTCTAATCCCTGCTTGTATTTTGCAAATGCAGTGTTATACCCCTCCCTAATTCCTATCCTGTGATCTTCTTGTGGGCAATGAGCCATATTTTATTCATTTTTGGATTGCAAGTACCTAGAAGTACCAGACATAAATTTTTGCAGGTGTTCAATTTGTCTTCTGAATTGGAATTAATCACCTCTAGATGTATTTATGGTGGGGACTAGCTTTGAAGAGAAATGCAACCTGAAGTTCCCTGTAGTTCTAAGATTATAAGTTACAAGTAAATTCTAACAAGAAAATTATACTAATAGAAAACATATATCATGCCAGAAAAACAAAAGACATTTTAATTCATTCATTCAACAAGTATTTCTTGAGCACTTAGTATGTTCCAGGTACAATCAGGGGATACAACAATGAACACAATAGAAAACATCCCTACTCTCATGAGAAATACAATGCGAAAATATGAGGAAAATATAATGTCCATGTGCTAAACTCAATACATTTTTCTTTTGTTTCATTAAATCAGATCCTGGAGAGAATTCCTGTCTATTTCCCTTTCGACACAGAAAAAAAAAAAATCTCATCTGCAAAATAAGGAGACAGAGTGCGAACAGGTAATATTTTGGTAATTTTCTATTTAGTAGACTAGACGAGACTGGTGTCTGCCTCATAGTAAAACTGAAAAGGTGCTAGGTGTGCACTCCATGATATTCATTATATTCATAAATGCCCCAAAATGCAGATCAAAGCCATACCCATTTTTTTAAAGTTCCACTTATTTTTGACCCCGTACACAACATTTCCCTTTTTTCTTGCCTTTGTCCTTTCCCCCCTACCCTGTGCCTTAAGCCTCTATCTATATTAGAAGTACCAAAAAGGCTCCAGTCATAGTCAGGGAGTAAATACACCCTCAAGAAAACAAGAGTATGGGTCAAAATTGAGAGATGGGACCGACTCCCCGCCCAGGCAGGCAGGGGCACATCTGAGCTCAGCTGAGCCCTAAGTGTGAGCAGCCTGGACACACGTCTGGGTAGCGAGCCCCTCAGTGCTCAGTGCCAGGGGAAGAGGGAACAGTGGCCCTCGTTGGTTCACACCGCTCCATCACTCGCTCTGGAAGAAGACGTGGAAGTAGATTACGGGCTTCAGAGGCGGGGGCTGCTGTCTCAGCCAGCCAGCCGCAAGTGTCAGGCTCCAGGTAAATAAACATCCTCACACCAGAACAAAGGCGCGGGAGGGAGGGAGGAGAGGACAGGAAAATGAGCTGTGGGTCACGAAGGCTCGGCTTTCCACAGCCCTCTTCCTTGGCTGCTTGGTTTGGCCGTAAGTCCTCTGGAGAGAAAGGACGGCCTAAAGTGGTCCAACGTCATGGAAAACACTTTAAAATCCAAGAGCCTTCTGCATTTTCAGAAAAGTCTCTTGAAAAGGCAGCTGTGGGGCTAAGCACTGTTTGCAGCTGAGTACAACAGAGGTCCAGAGCCAGGCTTGGGGTGCATCCTCCTTTCAAAGAGGGGTTTTAACAAATACTGAGTTATTTATGGGCTTTATCTCCAAATGGAGAATACAGTTCATGTTCAATGTTAGGGGCCAAAGAAGCAAGAACAAATGCTGAAAGCCATGCTTTCCTCCACGGTTCTCTTTACTGAATGCCATCACATTAGGCCAGCTTGGGTTTCCAACAGCAGATCTCACTTGTTTCTCGACAAGGTCCTTGCAGGGCACGGGCTAAGCCTACCTGAACCCAAGAAGGCTCCTGAGCAGGTCTACTCAGCAGGCCCACCCCGCCGTGTGTGGGACTTAGCAAGAGCACAAATGGAAGCCCAAATGCCAGATGTCTGAACGTTTCAAAGTTAGAAATCAAGCCTAACACTTCATCCCGCTTAAAAATATACCTTCAGAACAACCTGGGAGGAAGTCCAGATTAAAATTTAGATTTCTTAAGAGTCCCTGGAGCTTCGCGTCAGAATTTGGCAGGATGGGGAGCTCCAGCCCCTGGCTTCTCGCTCCCAAGGCACCCCCTTCTCTTTCCTCCCCAGTCTCCATCCTGCACACCAAAGACTTCACACTCATGTGTGCATGCACACTCAGCTTGAGGTGCATGCTCCATCCACACCCCCTCCTCCTAAGAGCTTCGATCTGGACACCCCTTGGGCCAGGCAGTAAGTTGGGAAGAGAGACCCAGGGAGGGGGTGGAACTCACGGCCACTTGGGTGGGGAACTCAGGACATAGTCTAAAAGGAGGGGGAGGGTTCAGGAAAGAAGTGTCCCCTTGGCCTTGCAGACGCCACACCCCACGGGGAGGGGGGTGGACCTCTGTAGTGCCTGCTGGGCAGAGGCCCTCGGGCCTGGCCTAAGGGCAGGGCTACTACTTGGTTTCTTTAACTTCTGGTCAGTGCACAAATTATTTAACTTGCCTTCCTGCAAGCACAGCGGGTCAAAACTCCTTAAACAGATTATCATTGGAAAATTAAAATCCATTAGCTCGAGAAGGATATGAACTGTTCTTTGAAAAAATACAGATTGTATTTTACCTGAATATATAGTTCAAGTATTGCTGGTCAATGTCACTAAGGAATGAGAGAGAGAAAAAAATAAAACGTGAAATAATGGAAGTGTTTACATACATAAAATAGTGACTAACCTCTATTAATGAATTATATCTATGTATAAGTGAGTGTAGTTATAAATTATCAATAAATAGTATGAAGAGTATTTTATATTCAAAACGAGTTCCTGGTTCATTAAAAAATATATATTTCCTAGTTTAGTACAATCAAACACATTTCCATTTGTGCCCTGACTTATTTCCCATGGGTATATATATATATATGCCACTTAGAAGGAGTGCCAACTATCTCAGGACACTGGACTAGCTTCCAGGGCTGCCAGGTTTAACAAATAAAAATACAGGACAAATAAAAATTACAGGCCCAAATAAATTTGAAGTTCAGAAAAAGAATCACATTTTAGTATAAGTGAGTATGTTCCAAATATTGCATAGCACGAACTTAAACTAAAAAAATTACTTGCTATTTATCTGAAATTCAAATTTACTTTGGCATCCGTACTTTATCTGGTTTCTGGCTACAAAAACACTTTATTAAAAGAACCAAAGGCATGAGCAGGAGGGAAAGGCGCACATCCTCAAAGTGTGCAATCTTTTCCCAGGAGTCCTTTCCTGCGGAGCTTCTCCTTCTGGCCTCAGGTAGTTTGAGCCCCTGGAAACCCAGCCTCAAGCCTCCAGGCCAGGAGAGCTGACCTCGCAGCTCCACTGAGGCTCCACTGAGGCCGGAATTCTCCTGTTTTCATTTACATTCCCCGAGGCCACTCCATCAACTGCCTCAACAAAGGTCTCATTTTACCAAGAAATGGAGCTAGTGAAGGGAGAATCAAGTTAGGAAGGGGTAGGGGAAACAAGAAGAAAAAGTTGTGCCTCTGAGCTGGAGGTCATAAACTGGGGCCCCAGGGGGCTGACATAAATGTCATAAAAATGGCACCTAAAGCGCTGCCCTTGTAAGGGGACCGAGACTTTCTTGCCTCTTCACAAACTGCTGACAGCAGACACATTTGGGTGTTGGGGGCCCCGCCCAGTGCAGCCCCCGTGGCTTTGAGCGCTGAGTCCACCGCCCTCACTGCACCCCAGAGTCTCTGGCTGAATGGAAGAATCTCCTGCCATCACGGATCTCGCTCCTTTCCTTGGACCAAGCAACAACTCACCAAACTTCAGAAGTTTACCTTAACACGGTGGGTTTCCGGGACTTCTGCAGTATCTTATAAGCCCCTGAAAATGAAAGAGCAGGTGTCACTGTCACACAGTATCCTGCGTGTCCGCGGGAGGCGCAATATCCGCAGGTCACACCCATCCCACAGAAGGCGGAGGTTTGGAAGGCTTTCAAGGATAAGAATTTGACGGTCATCAGTGATAACGCATTTCAGCACTTACAGTGGCTCACAGAGAGTGCTGGGCAAGAAATGCTTCATGAATGATGCAACTAGCAGGGAGGTTTTTCTTTCCTTTCCATGATACACATGAGAAGAGAAGCACCACTGGAATTGTGAACTGTGTATTACAGAGTCAGGGTGCCATAGTTGTCCCCTAAGACTACAAAGAGGAAACATCGAACACCTGATTTGAAATAATAATCAGATGGTACCTTTACTTAACCCACGTAAATTCAGGGGGGTATACTGTTGAAAGTGTTTATGACATAAATCCCTGGGTGTACTTCTGTCACTTAGAGACGACCAAGCAGCATTCTGCAAGCTGGACTGAGGAAGCAAAGTCCGAGCCACACAGAGTTAATGTTACCCACAAAAAAGAGGAAACAAGAGGGGAGGTGGAAACATCTGTGGAAAAGTGCAAAACAAAAAATTCAAAATGGGGGAGCGGATGTGGCTCAAGCAGTTGAGTGCCCGCCTTCCATATGAGAGGTCCCGGGTTCGGTTCTGGTGCTTCCTAAAGAATAAATAACAGACAACGAGCAGACAACTGAGCACGAGCCATCTGGGTTGTGGGGATGGGGGTGAGACCGACGGAACTCAAATCAGAAAATGCCCATTTCGGCTTGACCTTGACACTATCAGTTTATCCTATCATCCAGGGTCACTGAAAAGTGGCTCTCCTCTAAGGTCTAAGTAATAAGCTGCATTTTAGGCAAGTGTTCTTTTAAAACTTACCTACACAGAAAATGTGGACTACAGCCCAAAAGTATCCATCTGGATCAAACTGTAACACAGGACAAAAGAAATAAACGGCCTTAAGTATAAACAAGGACCAAGGGCTACAACCAGAAACCCCAAAAGTCAATGCACATGATAAGCCGGGGTCAAGCAGGACTCCTGGGTCCTCCCCATTTCTCACCTCCAACATCTTCCCGACCAGACTCTCTGCCTCCAGCCCCAACCCCTCAGCCCACACTGCAAATCTGATGGTGCCACCTGCTGCTTCAAAGCATTCAATAGTCCCCCAGTGGCTTCAGGATAAAGGGCCTCTGTGACAAGCCCCTGCCAACCCTTCCAGTGGCATCTGCAATCTCCTCTCCAGAGAAGAGACTGCATTCTGCCAAGCACCAATGCCTCCCTTCAGCAACTCAGGCCTCTTTGGCCCTTCCTTACCTTCTGCATAGGACTTAATGTCATCCGATGCACTCTACAGTTTACTTGCTCTTTGCTTATCTGTTTCTCTCCCCCCACACTGCCCACGAGGCCATGTGCTAGCACAGGGTCAGACACAAGTGGGGGTCCCATAAAGCTGAACCACAGAATACTCATGACCCCTCCAGGACCTTCTCCACGCCTGCCTTCTTCTCCTGGCTAACTCCTCCTCATCCTCCAAGATTTAGGTCCAGGAAGCAGAGTCTGGCTCTAGAGGCAGAAAGATCTGGGTTAAGTTCTAAAATCCCCACTTACTGGTTAGCTGGTGACCTTCAGGACCTCGTTATTGTTTAGCTGTGAAGTGGAGATGATAGTCCCTGCCCTGACCCAAAGGTTGTGAGATTTCAAATAAGAACAGGCCGGGCAGCCTTGGTGCAGAGCCTGCAGGCTCCATATCCTTGTTAGCTCTTCTGACTTCCTGAGCCCCCCAAGCCTGCTGAGAGGCAGCCCTGGCCTCACTGCGGGATCGTCATCTGTTTACTGGGCTGTTCCCCCTTCCCTTTACTCTAAGTGGATTCCAGCTTCTGCCTGGACAAGGATAGTTCTTCCCTGAGTCCCCTGGCTCAGTGCCTCACATTTGGTGAGGACAAATAAATGCTGATGGAGAAAAAGAGGGACGGAAAGAAGAAGAGAAGAAACCCAGTAATGAGATGCCAGTGGGGGTGGGGGTGGGTCCTCAGTGTCTATTAGAGAAAAACTCAGCTTGGGCTCCAGAAAACAAAGTGAAAATCACTCCACAAATGAGGTCTCGGGAGGAGAGAAAGAAACAACTTTGCCTTAAGGCTAGTGGCTGGGGCGATTTAGGCTTGTAGGTGGGTTTGTGGGCAGGTTCCCTGAACCTGCTCAGAGCACAGACTGCACACAACCCAGCACCCCAGAGGCAAGAGCTCCAGGGCCACGCTGCCGGGACAGAAGGCAAAGGTGGGGGAAAAGGTATCCCTCCGGAAGCTTCTGAATGCCTCCTCCTAGGCCAGGGTTATCCTGCTTCTAAAAGGAAGGACTAGATAATTCTGCTCATGCACATAGGCTCCAGAGAGGAAAAGATGCTTTGAAGGTAAAACGAGTGTATCCGAAATTACCTGGGAGTCGTTGAAAGGAAGGCATCCTGCGGCAGCCAGGAGGAAGAGGGCACTGTGGAGAGGGAGATAAAATAGCACAGCTCTACCTTTCAGCATCAAAAGGTTTCATCCAGGGGGTGGAGGTGGAAATGCACTGATTGGAGTGCCCGTGACGCAAAGATCCTGCGAAACCCAGCCCAGCCACGCTCTTCAACCTCAAACCACTAGGCAGTTTTCAAGTATAGGCACCTCTGATAACCAGGCGCTCAGCGAGCCCCGAAGAAGAGAGAGGCACTTGGGGGACATCTGCAAAACCCAAACTGGTTCACTCAAGAAAAACAGTGGGCCTGTTAAACACATAATAAAAGGAGATTTTTTTTTTTGTAAACTACAGACTCTGAGAAGCACATTAATAGAAAATTGAGCCATCAGATCACTGTTGTGCCAGTGACAACAAGGAAACACCATGGAAAGCACATTCAAATGTTTTCTGTACCACCTTAACCACATGAGGAAACTTAACGCCACCAATAAAGGGAGCGAACCACACCACCATGCCTCCTGATACGAGGCATTCAGAAGGACACAGCATCACTTAGGTGCTCTTCCTGCCAATAAGCACAACTGGAATTGAATCACCGAGATAAACCCAAATTCAAGGGCAGGACACACAACGATGGGCCTATACTCTCCAAAAATGTTAAAAATGTTAATGCAATCAAAGACAAAGGTTGAAGTGGAGCAGGTGTAGCTCAATGGCTGAGCATTTGCTTCACACGCATGAGGTCCTGGGTTCACTCCCCAGTACCTCAAAAAAAAAAAAAAAGACAAAGGTTGAGAAACCATTCCAGATTAAGAGGACATGGAAGAGATACGACATTTGGAGGGAAAAACTGCTATAAAAGACAATATTGAGATATTGGCAAAACTTGAACATAGACCCTGTATTAGATTACTGTATCATATCAGATGTTAAAATTTCTAAATTTAATGATTACACAAGTTATATAAGAGATTGTCCTAGTTTTTAGGAGATACACTTTGAAGTGCTTAAGGGTAAAGGGTCATGATTTCTGAAACTTCTTCTCAAATGGTTCAGGAAAAAAGTAAGAGTAAG
The DNA here is from genome assembly GCA_029593785.1 of Cabassous unicinctus. NCBI lineage: Eukaryota > Metazoa > Chordata > Mammalia > Cingulata > Chlamyphoridae > Cabassous > Cabassous unicinctus. Next base: position 19,872 of record JAQZBX010039440.1, read on the forward strand.
AATAAAAATGTACATATTCTTCTATATTTTATCTATCTGTTATCTAGAGACAAAGAGAGGGGAAGCAATGCAAAAAATATTATCAATGGGTGACTCTAGATGAACAGTATATGGGACTTCTTTGTAGTAGTCTTGCAACTTTTCTGTAGTTTTAAATCTTTTTTCCAAATAAAAAGTTTTATTAGAAAAATCTGTTATACATACTGAAGTACTCATGGATGAAATGCTATGATGCCTGGAACTTGCTTCAAAATAATAATGAAGCAAGGAAATCGGTGGGGTCATGAGATGCTAATTGCTGAAGCGGGGCAATGGGCATACAGGGCTTCATTATACTATGTGGTCTACTGCTATATATGTTTAGAAATTTCCATAATAAAAAGTCTTGTACATAAAAGTAACATTACCAATCAAAGATGTTTGCAGAAAGCTGCCCTCATTCAGTTGAATGTCAGTTTGGAGGTATCTTTTGGTTCAACGCTCATTGGTAATAATGAGTCTATCTCTTCTGGGTTTCAAATACCAAAAGAGCTTGCCCTCTAGCTTTCCCATATTATTCTCTTCTTCTAAAACAAGGTACCAGGAGCACAAAACCCAAACTAACACACACTCTCCTCTTTCCATATTATAAAAGTATCAACATAAATATTGTTGGGCCCCATCACCACTCACCATTCCATTAGGTAAAGGGTCAGGGGCATGAACAAAAATATTGAATATAGCATCTTCACTTTCAGGGGACTGTGCCATACAACAACTCATACCAATATATAGTTTATATACATATAGAAATCTATATTCTATAGATAATACATATATATATTTACATACACATATATATAACATCTGCAACACACAACAACCCGACATTTATAACCTGAGTACACTGAAAAGATTGATGCTAATCAATTCTGTCTCCCACACCCACACCTCTGCCAGCCCTCACTTGTCATCACAGTAGCTGCGTACCCAGCAGACACGCCTAGCGGGCTAGGGTCGAGGCCAGAGAACTGGTCCAGAAGAATCCTCGGCACCGGGATCCAGGGCCTTGGGAAGGCCAGAACAAAGTGGAGTGCCCTGTGCACAGGACGTGAGGCACCTCCATTCCAGCCCTCCCTGCTCCTCCAGCGCCGCCAGCTGACATGGCACATGTACAAACGGCCTAGAGAGGAACAGGACTGGACTGTGGGGCGGCTCAGAGGCAAGGAGGAGGAGGCCGGAGGGGAGCGGAGCTGGTCAGGATGGGTTTCCTGGGACTGAACAGGAACAGGCTGGGTTTAGGTGGGAGGAGGGGAGAATCCTAGCGGGTCTGGTGTCAACCCACAGTGGAAGGCTTTATAGAATCCAGACCACGTTCCCCTCCACAGGGAAGGTGTGAGAAAGCCCCTCGAACAGACAAATCCTTGGGAAGACACCACATGCTATGAGGCAGCTGCCTGGTTTCCCACCAAACCTGTGCCCTGAGCAATCCCTGATTATATCAGGCATTAGTGGTGTAAATGCCTCTTTCACATCTGCTAATCTCCTTTTAAACAAGAAGATGAGTCCTGACAGTTTGTTTCTTCAAGAAGCAGCCAGTAATAAAAGCGGAAGAGGAAAAAAAAAAAGGATTGGATGAAAGCCCAGAAATATATGAAACAAAAAGCCCTAAATCCATGTATCAAAGTGTCTCTTCTGGTTTTCCAGCTACAGGACTGAGCTTCTCAGTTACTACAGAGGAAGCAGGAAGTAGTCGAAAAACAAGGCACTCGGTTTGGAATTAGAATACTGGAGCCAGAGGGACCTAAGAGGGGGTCCCGCCCAGGTCATGTTTCAGCCGAGGAAACTGAGGCACACAAGGTTATGAAATCTCCCCGTGATCACTCTGCTGTGGCTCAGGACTGCAACTTGCAGGCCAGGCCTTTTTCCACTATGGAAAATCTTTAAAAACTCAATAAACTGCAAAAATTATTATTTTTTTTAATTTAAGTCATTTTCATGTTTTTCATTTTCACTCTCCGTCAGCGTTGCGCAACTATTTGTGAATAAAGTTTTGGGCACTGATAGCTGCAATCTGGCGTGGGCTTGTTTTGTTTTCCCCTTAGGAATAAAATATTTCTTAAAAAAAAAGATACATTTTTAAATATGACACAAAATAGGGATATACACATGTTTATAATAAATTCCTCTACCACCTCCTAGAGTATGGCTCTTCAACAGTCTGTCATCAGAATTAAAAATCAGGTTAAATCTTATATTTTTAGAGGTTTTTTTTTGTTTTTTAACTTACCTACAGATCTTCACAGGAGAAGTTTTCTGTATGAAAGTAAAGAGACTTATAATTAGTCTTTAAAAACTCTTTTTAATAAAAACATTTAAATCAGAAGAAAAATAAATTATTAGTAAGCATATTAGTAGGCTCAATAGCTTGCTGCGCTTTAGTATTTATTGAGGCATTTCCTCGGTTGGGCCAAATGAAGGATGGATGACTCAGAGTTCGAGAGCTGAGTCACTTCAGCAAACCACACTGGAGGTACAGAGATTACCATTCTCACCAAGCAATTCTCACAGCACCCTTTGAAGCTACATTTACCCATGAAAAACAAAATGTCTTCAAGTAAGTTACACACGAAGAGAGAAATTGACGCAACCTGCTTAAGCAATGTCACTAAGCTCTTGTTCAACTTCTATTCCAGTCTCCTTAAATATTCTTTTTCATTAATCCAGCTCCGACTGAGCAGTGCTATAAATTATCTGGTATGATGTGAAAATTAAGAA
>JAQZBX010039441.1:0-23030 GCA_029593785.1 Cabassous unicinctus
CACCCTTTTGACAAAGTCTTTTGAGGTGCAGAAGTGTTTAATTTTGAGGAGGTCCCATTTATCTATTTTTTTCTTTTGTTGTATGTACTTTGTGTATAAGATACAAGAAACCACCACCTACCAAAAGGTCTTTAAGATGTTTCCCTATATTTTCTTCTATTAGTTTTATGGTCCTGGCTTTTATATTTAGGTCTTTGATCCATTTTGAGTTGATTCTTGTATAGGGACTGAGATAGGGGTCCTCTTTCATTCTTTTGGTTATAGATATCCAGTTCTCCCAGCACCATTTGTTGAAGAGACTGTTTTGTCCCATTAACATGTGCTTAGTAGGTTTGTCAAAAACCAGTTGGCCATAGAGGTGAGGGTTTATTTCTGGACTCTCAATTTGATTCCACTGATCAATGTGTCTATCTTTATGCCAATACCATGCTGTTTTGACCACTGTAGCTTTTTAATATGTATCAAGGTCAAGCAGTGAAATTCCTCCCACGTCACTCTTCTTTTTTTAGAACGTTTTTGGCTATTCGGGTAAACTTTCCCTTCCAAATGGATTTGGTAATTGCCTTTTCTATTTCTGTAAAGCAGGCTGTTGGAATTTTGATTGGTATTGCATTGAATCTGTAAATCAGTTTGGGTAGGATAGTCATCTTCATGATATTTAGTCTTCAAATCCATGAACATGGAATGTCTTTCCATTTGTTTAGGTCTTCATTTATTTCTTTTAACATTGTTTTATAGTTTTCTGCACATAGGTCCTGTATTTCTTTGGTTAAATTGATTTCTAGGTATTTGAGTGTTTTTGTTGCTGTTGTAAATGGAATTTTCCCCCTGATTTCACCCTTAGATTGTTCAATATTGGAGTACAAAGACATTAGTGATTTTTGCGTGTTGATCTTGTATCCTGTCAATTTGTTGAACTCATTTATTAGCTCAAGTAGCTTTGTTGTAGACATTTCAGAATTTTCTAAATATGGGATCATGTCTTCCACAAATAGTGAGCATTTTACTTCATCTTTTCCTATTTGGATGCCTTTAATTTTTTTTCTTGTCTAATTGCTTTAGCTAGAACTTCCAGTACAATGTTGAATAACAATGGTGACGGTGGGCAACCTTGTCTTGTTCCTGATCTTAGAGGGAAAGTTTTCAACCTTTCCCCATTGAGTATCATGTTGTCTGTAGGTTTTTCATATATGCCTTTTATCATATTGAGGAATTTTCCTTCTATTCCTATCTTTTGAAGTGTTTTTATCAAGAAAGGATGCTGGATTTTGTTGAATGCCTTTTCTGCATTGATTGAGATAATCATGTGTTTTTTTTCCCTCAATTTGTGAATTGATTGATTTTCTTATGTTGAACCAGCTTTGCATTACCAGCAATAAATCCCACTTCGTCGTGTTGTATAAGTCTTTTGATATGCTGTAGGATTCAATTTGCAAGTATTTTGTTTAGAATTTTTGCATCTATGATCATTAGAGAGATTGGTCTGTAATTTTCTTCATTTGTAGTGTCTTTATCTGGCTTTGGTATTAGGGTAATGTGTTGGTTAATTTTCCCTCCTTTTCAATTTTTTGGAAGAGTTTAAACAGGATTGTTGTTAATTCTTTTCGAAATGCTTGGTAGAATTCACCTGTGAGGTCACCTTGTGCTGGACTTTTCTTTGTTGGGAGATTTTTGATGACTGATTCAATCTCTTTAAATGTGATTGATTTGTTAAGTTCTTATATCTCTTCTAGTTCCAGTGTAGGTTGTTTGTGCATTTCTAGGTATTTGTCCATTTTATTTAGGTTGTCTAGTTTGTTGGCACACAGTTTCTCATAATATCCTTTTATGATTCTTTTTACTTCTGTGGGGTCAGGTGTAACCACGCCCCTTTCACTTATTTTTGTATTTATTTGCATCTCCTCTTTTTCTTTGTTTAGTCTAGGTAGGGGTTTGTCAATTTTACTGATCTTCTGAAAGGACCAGCTTTTGGTTTTGTTGATTTTCTCCATTGTTTTTTTGTTCTCATTTTCATTTATTTCTGCTCCAATCTTTATGATTTCTTTCCTTCTGCTTGCTTTGGGATTGGTTTGCTGTCCTTTTTCTAGTTTCTCTAGTTGTTCAGTTAAATCTTTGAGTGGAGCTCTTTCTTCTTTTTTTAATATATGCATATAGGGCTATAAATTTCTGTTTCAAGACTGCCTTAGCCATATCCCAAAAGTTTTGATAAGTTCTGTTCTTGTTTTCAGTTGTGTCAATATATTTACTGATTTCACTTGTAATTTCTTCTTTGACCCACTGATTATTTAGGAGTGTGCTGTTCAGCCTCCACACATTTGCGAATTTACTTTTTTCCTGTCTATTATTGATTTCTAGTTTCATTCCATTATGATCGGAGAAGGTGCTTTGTATAATTTCAGTCTTTTTATATTTATTTACATTGTGCCCTAACATGTGGTCTATCCTGGAGAAAGTTCCATGGGCTCTTGAGAAGAATGTATAACCTGCTGAGTTTGAATGCAGTGTTCTGCATATGTCTGTTAGGTTTAACTTGTTTATCATGTTGTTCAGGTTCTCTGTTTCCTTGTTGATCTTCTGTCTAGTTGTTCTAATGATGTGAGTGGGGTTGAAGTCGCCAATGATTACTATAGAGATGTCTATTTCTCCCTTCAGTTTTGTCAGAGTTTGTCTCATGTATTTTGGGGCACCCTGGTTAGGTACATAGAAATTTATGACTTATTTCTTCCTGGTGGATTCTCCCTTTTATTAATATATAATGGCCTGCTAAAGCTCTTATATCTTTATTGAATTTAAAGTCTGTTTTGTGCAATATTAGTATAGCTACCCCTGTTGTTTTTTGTTTACTATTTGCATGGAATATCTTTTTCCAACCTTTTACTTTCATCCATTTGTATTCCTGGGTCTAAGGTGAGTCTCTTGTATGCAGCATATGGATGGCTCGTGTTTTTTTTTTATCTATCCTGTCAGCCTATATCTTTTGATTGGGGAGTTTAATCCATTCATATTCAATGATATTACTGTAAATGAATTATTTACTTCCACCATTTTATTCTTTAGTTTTCATATGTTATATCATATTTTTGTCTGTCTTTTTACTCTTTTGGTTATCCTTTTTGCTATTCTTTCTTCTATACTCTCCTCTAAGCCTCTCTCTCCTGTCTTTTTCTTTCTGGCCCTAAGGCTTCCTTTAATATTTCCTGTAAAGGTGGATTCTTTTTTAGGAACTCTCTTAGTTTTTGTTTGTTTGTGAATATTTTATACTCACCTTCATATTTGTAGGACAATTTTGCTAGATAAAGAATTCTTGGCTGTCAGTTTTTCTCTTTCAGTATCCTAATTGTATCACGCCACTGTCTTCTCACCTCCATGGTTTCTGCTGAGAAATCCACTCTAAGTCTTACTGGGCATCCCTTTTTTGTGATTGTTTGTCTCTTCCTTGCTGCTCTCAGAATTTTTCTCTTTAGCTTTCACATTTGACATTCTGAGTAGTATGTGTCTTGGAGTAGGTCTATTTGGATTTATTCTGATTGGGGTACTGTGCGCGTCTTGGAAATGTAAATTCATTTCTTTCATGATAGTTGGGAAATTTTCAACTATTATTTCCTTAAATACTCTTTTTGCCCTTTTCTCTTCTCTTCTTCTTCTGAAATTCCCATAACTAGTATGTTGTTCCATTTCATGGTGTCATTCAACTCCGTGAGCCCCTGCTCAATTTTTTTCCATTCTTTTCTCTCTCTGTTCTTTTCTCTCTTCAATTTCAGCTGTTCTGTCTTCAGTATCACTCATTCTTTCTTCTATCATTTCGAGTCTGCTGTTGTATGACTCTAATGTGTTTTTTATCTCACCTATTGTGTCTTTCATTCCCATGAGCTTTGTTGGTGTTCTCTTCAGGATTTCAAATATTTCTTTGTTTTTGCTCAAAGTCTTTTTGATGTCATTTATTTCTTTAGCCATATTGTCTTTCAACTCATTAATTTGATTTTGGAAAATTGTGTGCATCTAGTTAATTTGTTGTCTTAAATCCTGTGTTTCTTCTGGGGCTTTGATATATTCCTTTTCTTGGGCCACGTCTTCCATTTTCTTAGTATGGCTTATAATTTTTTGTTGATGTCTAGCATCTGATTAGGATGGTAGTTTACTCAGATGCTCAATTTCTTTCTCTTTTATAAGGATTTAGTGGCAGGAGGCTGTGTGTTACTGCTGCTCTTTGATTCTTGGTTCAACAGTTTTGCTGTTGCAATTCCCCTCCTTTGTCCCTTTCTCTTCTGGGCGATGTCCAGCCTTCACCTCGTGTCCTAAATCCTAAAAGATCATTTTCTAGGCTGTATCAGCCTGCTCTCCAGCTATTTTTCTGGGATAGAAGAAAGTCCCATGTCTTTCTAGTCTGCCATTTTCCTGGAAGTCCCAATTTGTTTTTAAAGTGAAAACTTACTAGAAACTGTAACTAAGAGTTAAGATCATTATATAGATGCCTTTATATTATAAAACAGCAAAGTGGATGTGGCTCAAGCGATTGGGCTCCCATCTACCATATAGGAGATCCAGGGTTCAACTCCTGGGGCCTCCTAGTGAAGGCAAGCTGGCCCGTGCAGTGAGCTGGCCCAAGCAGAGAGCTGGCCCACATGGAGTGCTGGCCTGCATGGAGTGCTGGTCCATGCAAGACTGCTGGCCCATGCAGGAGTGCTGACCTGAGTGGAGAGTTGGCACAGCATGATGACACAAAAAAAGAGACACAGAGGAAAGACAATAAGAGATGCAGCAGACCAGGTTGCTGAGGTGGCACAAGAGATTGAGTGCCTCTCTCCCACTCCAGAAGGTCTTAGGATTGGTTCTCAGTGCCACCTAAAGAGAAGACAAGCAGATCCAGAAGAACACAGAGCAAATGGACACAAACAATAGGGGGGGGGTGTGGGAGGAGAGAAATAAATAAATAAATCTTTTAAAAATCTATGTTATAAAACAGCAGAAGGATAATATCTGAAACTGCTATTCCTGGGTGGATTTAGCCTAGAACCTACTACTGTGATGGCAATCTTAGACTAATTTAGCTTTGTTTGTGGTTACTTCAGGTCTAACCTCACCCTTGTGTTTGCTTGCTATAGTAATGGTAATTATAAACTAAGTTAACCTTTGATTATGGTTATTTTGTGACTAGCTTACTAGCTTCACCTTGCCCTTAGACTCAGCTATTGTGGTGATAATTCTAAACTGAGTTTGCCATTGCTTATGGTTATTTCATGACAACTTCTGCCCCCATGGCTAAGGGGAAGGCACATTTAAGACACTCCTGTGTCCTGTCCTTCCACTCTTATTAATGGCCCTTTCTCTCATGACTCCAAGTGTGGAATAGATTGCTGCCTGGTGGCATTATTGACTCTTGGGGTTGGATGGCCACTCTTCCAGTCCAGTGGCTGCTGGAGTCTTGCTATCTCTGAGGACTGGGGAATGGGGCACACCCCACCTTGATTGCTGAGGTTCCTAAAAGCAGTAAGTCATGAGAAAAGTCAAGTTTCCCAGAGACTTCAATGACTTCAGTTAGTATACACTGGAAGTGAGTATACACTGGAGTATACACAATTAGTGTTGTTCATCCAAGGTCTGTGAAAGTCAAAATGGGAAATAAGCAAAGCTCCGAAGTAAAGGAAAATGTTGTAAATTATATTTTAAAGCATTGGGAACAACTTGGTTATAAGCCAATAATTAAAAAGAACGAAATTCTTGTGCAAAACTACATGGTCACAGTGCAGATTAATTAGAAATAGCCTTCAAAGAGATCTTTTAAATGTTATTTTACAGTTAAACTTATTTTGTAAGAGAATGAAAATTAAAAGCAACATCAGTGAGTTGTGTGTTTGTGTCTAACTCTCTATTTGTGTCTGCCTATTTGCTTAGTGTATATCTTCATACATCAGGATGGTAATATCAAATTAATAAATGAAAATTCTTAAAAGAGCTTTACTCAAATTGTTAAAAATTAAATATGTGGTTATATATGTGAATGAATATTCCTGGATCCCAAATTAGGCTTAGTAGGATGGAAAGGTCATATAGAAATCTGAATATAGAAACTATTGGGAAAGGGAAAATGTTTTTCCTAAGCTCTTTGACCTACCAGCCCCCAGAACCTTCTCTTTGTAAGAGCTATAAGGGAAGTGCTATGTGTAACAGATTAAAACTCTATCTTCTATGCTGGGGAATTAAGAATCATAGTTAATCCTGTAATTCCCCAATTGAAACCTTTTAACAACCTTAAAATAAGGGTATTTGATATTCTTATTACCAAATTTAAGTAACTAAATGAAGTCCTTGAAAACTATAGAAAGACTTTTTCTAAATTATAATTAAAACAAATTAAACAATTAAAATATATTCCAGAATCTAGCAGTCAGTAGGCTTTTAAGATTATTCACAGTTTTAGAATTTTATTAAAGAAAAGAGATTTTAGCCTCCTGTAAAGGAAGGAAAATGAACATTCCTTGCATAAACTATAATTGTTTTAATTTTATTTAGTTTGGGTATAATTTCCCAAGGTTTATAGGATACCAATTAAATAAATTAACATTATATGTATTAAATATTTAAGATGGTGAAAATTGTAAGTTCGTATTTTGTGAATTTAAGTTAAAGGTAAATTTCATTGGCTGCTAATTTAATTTTAATAAGCTTATTTAAAGGTAAAGTAACTTCTAGTTAATTATAAGAAGTTTGTAAAAGCATCCTCTAAACTGAAGCATTTAAATGGCTAATTCCAGGAAGCCTTTACTAAATTGATATTAATAACAAAAAGTAACTTCATAACAGGGAAACCTGTCAGAGGCCACCTCAATCTGCATATTAAAAGTGGTGGTAAGGAAAGATAATCTTGATTCCATTGGGGAGCTTAAGTTTTCATAAAATAATGGAGAAAGTAGTTTTTCCTGTACTGCTAAAGTAAAATACTTGTTAATTAATGTCATCATGGAAAGGTGCAGAAGTAAAAAGCAAAGTACTGAAATAGTTACGTTCATTTGATATGTCATAAACTGCATTGGAAGTATTTAGAAAGTGCATAAAAATTGATGGATAGATTTCAATATTGTCCAACTTTCTCATGTATTCAAATCAGGCCTTCAGTATACTGCATGGTGCCTCTCCATTTGAGTTATTGGCTAGGTTGGTCACTAACCCCTATGACAATAAAAGTATCTACCACATCTCTGGTTATGTTCCTGAAGTGGATGGAGAGTACATTGTAGTTTCAGACTCCTGCAGTAGCCAGCAATGGCTCAATATGGCCAGATTTACAATGGACATTGCCTCTAAACTGGCTCTGATTCACAGTGCTGAAGGGTGCTATGCACCAGCTTTGTTAAATACTGGAGCATACCTTCCTTCCTAGCTTCTCTCTAGGGTTAACAGTGCTGCAGCATGCTAGCTGTGTGGAGGACATGCCAAGTGGAGCAATAATTACCAGAGTAATGTGAGTAGAACTTAAACAAACACAATTAACATTATGGCCTGCTCCCATGGAGAGACAACGTGTATGGTATTGCAAACCTGGAGCTTAGATCTATTAACTGCAGCTCAAAGAAGAACTTGTGCATTAACTAATATTAAATACTGTACTTATATGCCTGATGATATCTTTTCTATTCTAGATCATATCCAGGGGGATATTGAACATATTAAAAGTCCTGGTAAACTTAATTCATTTTCTTAGTAATTAATGAATGTGCCTATAAGACAAAAGAAAGGCTGTCTTAAGTACTATATTTATTTTGCTTGTCATATGCTTGTCTTGTTGCCTATACTGTCTTTGTGAGTTTATGTCTAGGGCAGTGCCTCTCTTCATACCTCCACTAGTTCCTAAGCATAACCACCACCATGGGAACTGGGGTTAGCAATTTATACCAAACCCGGCAAGTCTACTACAATTTCTCCCTAGAGTTAAAAAAACAGCATAAAAGAACTCAAGGAAGAATGCTGTTTCCCATCAAGTTTGGGAGGATGCACCTTCTGAAGGCACCTGGTCTTTCTCACTCTCATGGTCAAGTTTGTCATGGCTGGTCCCTTTTTAGACTCACCTACCACCATCTTCTTTATCCTTTTAGTGGGACCATGTATCTTCAAAATTCTAAATAAGTTTATTTCTTACAAAATCAATACTTTATTAGTTATGTGGGGATTTCATCCAGTCCAAACAGGGTGCTGGACCCATCTTCCCTCAACCGCAATAGAATAGCCAGAGGGTTTTACACCTTGTCAGGTAGGTCCTACTTTCCCTAATCAGCAGGAAGTAGCTACAGAGGAATGACTATCACCCTTTAGTGCCCCTTTAAGAATAAGGATACAAACTCTCTAAGGGGGGAGTTGAGGCAGGTTAGCATAGTAAAAGGGGGAAGGCAGCTGAGGCCTGGCAGACAACATGGCTGACAGACTACATGGCCAGCATACCCCATGGCCATGAGACCCCACCTGGAAACCTCCTGAGGGATCCCATAATATCCTGGCCAGAGAATAATCCTGTTGTAGGTCAAGGGAAAGCCCTGGATACCCTCAAAAGGCCTCACCATTGGCCCCTGAAAACTGACAGGTCGGGCAACCAATCAGAACAGCAAATAGGTGGAGCCCCTCCTTCAACACTATGAAAGGGTAGGAGGAGAGGCTTTAAAAAGCCCTGACCTGGGGCCTCATACACGCGTCATTCTGCAGCACACCCACAGTCCGTGCCTCAGACCATGTACTTTTCTCATTTTCTTGTTTCTTAATAAACTTTTTACTCCCTTGCCTACCCTATGGCGTGTCCTTAAATTCTTTTATGTGACCTAAGCCAAGAACCTAGAAGCCCAGAACCCAGAGCCATCTAGTAACACTCCCACAATGCATATGTTGATACTCTTGATGGTTCTTTAGGCTTTGTTGACTTTTCTTCATTCTTTCCTCTTTCTGCTCCACAGACTGGATGATTTCATTTGTCTTATCTTTATCTTCAAGTTCTTTGATTCTTTCTTCTGCCAGCTCCAAACTGCTGTTAAAACCCTCTAGGGAATTTTTAATTTCTGTTACTGTGGGTTTTACCTCTGTTTGTTTCCTTTACATAATTTCTATCTCTTTTTTTATATTCATCTAACATTTTCATGATTTCCTTTACTTTGTCTATGTTTTCCTTTAGCTCCTTGAACATATTTAGGACCACTTAAATTTTTTTTCCCTGAAATGTCCAAGGTGTTGTTCTCGTGGATGATTTCTAATGCTTTAATTTTTCCCTTTTCCTGGATTGTCACTTCCTGGTTCTTTGTCTGTTCTGTGATCTTTTGTTGAAATCTGGACATTTTGATATTTTAAAGTTATTGGTACAATTTATACTCTGAGGCATGTGTTCCTTAAGCTTGTATTCAGCTAGTATTATGGCAGAGCTTTCCTTCATTGCCAGGCACTAACAACAACAACAAAAGAAAACACCTTTGCTAGTTTTTGCAGATTGACCTGTGGGAGTGCTCTCCTTTAGAACTTATCCATGTAATGAGTTTAGAGAATAACACTAGGTCAAGTCATGGGGGTCTTTCTGATTCTTTATGTTCATGCATCTTCTCTTGGGCATAGGTGTGTGGTACTAGGAATTCCTCCATTTACACAGATCTGAATATCATCTCTTACCTAGGAAACTGTTTTCCCATAGTCCCAGGCATTGCACTGTATGTCCTAAAGTCAGCAATCCCTTGCTCCAGGCAGCAAGACTTGACTGCTTTCCCACAGCATTCTGTAGGAGAGCTTGGTAAGCTGCCTTCTCCACAGAGGGCAAGTTCTGGTGAGTTAAGGCAGTGAACCACTATGGCCACCACCATACAGTTTAGGCCAGATGTACTCTGTTCCCTTTGCAATGAGGACAAGGGACCCACACTGGGAATGCTGGCTGGCTCTGCACTGAGCTAATGAGGGGTGGGGAAAGACCTAGCCTGGGCACCAGGAGATTCTATCACTTTTAAGTTGCCTTTTTCTTATTCAGTGCTCACTCTGTTTCTGCAATCCTTTAACTATGTTCTGGAGCTTTGATAAAGATATTTTTTCCAGGTCATGCTGGTTGTTTCAAAGATTCTGTGGGTGGACAGAGTCTTGGAGCTTCTCATTCCACTATTTTGATTGGGGTGAGAGTTCTCGTCACCTTTTTTTAAAAAATAAACTTTTAATTTTAGAATAATTTAAGATTTGCAAGAAAGCTTGCAAAGATAGTGCTGAGAGTTCCTATATACCCTTCACCCAGCTTCCACTAATGTCAGTATCTTATATAACCAAAGTACGTTTGAAACTAAGAAATTGACATTGGTATACTACTATTAACTGAACTACAGACTCTGGATTTAACATTTGTTTTTTATTGTGGTAAATATATAGAACATAAAATTTGCCATTCTAACCATTTCTAAGTGTATAATTCAGTGGCATAAATCACATTCACAATGCTGTACTATAAGTTATCACCACTGTCTATTTACAAAATTCTTTATCACCCCAAACAGAAATTCTACACCCATTAAACAATAACTCTCCATTCCCCTAAGCCCTGATAACTGCTAATCTACTTTCTGTCTCTATGAATTTACCTAATTTAGATATTTCATATAAGAGGAATCATATAGTACTTGTTCTTTTGTGTCTGGCTTATTTCACTTAGCCTAATGTTTTCAAGGTGCATACATGTTGGAGCATGTATTAAAACTTCAATTATTTTTATGGCTGAGTAATATTCCGTTGTATATATATACCACATTTGTTTATCCATTCATTCAGTTTTTCTATGAATGTCCTTTTTGCATTCTAAGATACAATCCAGGATACCTCATTGCATTTAGTTACTTCTTTTATTTCCATTGTTTCATTGCCTACCCAAAAATGATTATGAGAAGGTAAAGGGTGTAGAGAAGGACCACATACTGATATATTTGAGATCACATTAGCAAAAGTGTGTTGCAGTCATTGAAGTTTAGGATTCTTCATGAATGTTATTTTACTTAGTCATCCTGCCCTCTTTGGGTTTAGGTATTTGAGAAGTGGCTATAACAAAAGTCATCTATGAGTAGAAATCAATCCTCATTGTATGATTTGAGAGATGAGTGATGTCAGACATGACTCTTCTCAAAAATAGTATCTCTCCCCCATCAACCATTTTTCTTGAAAGCACAGCAATAGGGATTTGTTTACATTTGGAAAACAGATGGCTACATATGTCTTCATTAAAAGTGCAAATATTCATCTTAACTAATCAGGTCAGTTTCTTTTGTGAGTTGTTGGGTGAGTTAACATTAGTGAACAAGCTTGGGTGGGTGTTTAAGAGTGTTGCTGTAGGACTGGTTTTGGAACTATGAAAGTTTCAAACCTACTATCACTTCCACGAGCTTCCTACACCGATTGCAAATGCTGCATGCAACCACTCAATTCAATTCAATTCCGTCTCTAACTTCGAGGAGTTAAGCGTGACTTCAGAGTTTAAGGGTAATCCTCTACAAGATTGCCTTCACCCAGATACCAATCCCGAATTCAGCAGCTCATGCCACTACATTTCTGACCAAATGCTTATAAATTTGGGGGTTCTCACCGCCTAATCTGATTTGATAATTCACTAGAATGACTCACAAAACTCACTGAAAGTGCTATACTCATGATTGCAGTTTTATTATAGTAAAAGTATACAAATAAGAAGGGGCCAAAAGAAGAGATGCATTGGGTGAGGTCTGGGAGGGTCTCAAAAGCAGTTTCCACGCTCACTAGAATGTGTCAACCTCCTAGTCTAGCAAATGCATCTTGTGAATCACAGAAGTGTACTGGAGTTTTGGGTATCCCAAGTTTATATGGGGTTTCATTACATAGGCATGATTGGCAGAATCAATGCCACATGGTTGAACTCAATCCCCAGACATGATCAGCCTTTCTGGTGTGACCAGCCTGTAAGACTACAGGTGTGGCTGGTCCCACCCAGTCATCTCCTTAGCATATGAAACATCAGGTGTGATTCCTGGCCCACCATGGTTAACAAAAAGCACTCCTATTATGGGAAATTCCAAGGATGTAGGTGTTACCTCCCCAGGATCTGGGGACAGAGACCACTCAAGTTCTTATTATGCCTCCAGAATACAGGGAAGAGGCTGGAACACATTCAGGTTATGATATTGAAGAAAACCAGGGAATATTCACGGGAACTGGGTGACTGTGGGTGTATGTATAGGGTTAGTTGGAAGGTAGGAAGGTTGAAGAGGAGGAAAAAGTGGGACTTTATGGAGGAGGTACATTTCTGTAACATATGAAGGGAAAAGATAAATCTTGCCTTCTTTATAGTTTTTCCTGCAGCTAAATTGGTGCTGTGTGGAACACAATGCACAATGCACAAAACACCTCTGACTGTTGTTAGTATTCAGCTAGTTGACACTGGTTCTGAAACCAGTTTCATATCAGTTCTGAAAATATTGAAACAATTTCATTTCAGGTGGCAAAGTAGCTGCTGCCCTGAGCCTTCAAGTACCCCTTCATTGCCCTAGCTGCCCTGCTCTGCCTGGGACCCCCTGAAACTTCCATAATCTAGCGAGTAGGTTAACAGCTGGCACAGAGCTCCAGTGCTGGGGCCTGACGTCCTTTCTGATGGCTGTGCCAAAGCAGTGATGAAATATTTGCATATCATTCCTGCTGATAAAGACGGTGTCCCAGATTGTCAACCGGCTCACCATGCCCAACTGTCAGAAAGAGAGGCACCTAGTCCCACCTCCAGGGGAAGGGTCTCACCACATGGAGGGCAGCGAATGGCACACCAGGAAGAGCAGTCCTAGGGTCACAACCCACCCCATGGCTTGCAGGTGTCGGGGTCACCAATAAAAGCACGACTCATGCTGGCACTAGCTGGAACAACGTGCACTCACATAGAGAAGAGACAGAGCAGGTCAGCTTCACTACTGGGCATCGATCCCCCTTGACCAGCAGACCTCGATCTACTAGCCAACCCAGGGAGACAGATGGTCTACACAGAACTTGTGCCATAGTGGAGGGACCCTGCTCTCTCCCTGCCAGGAACAGATAGATCAGTGGGGATGAGTCAGGTGCCATAAAATGTACACACTTTAGCCTAGGAGCCAGGCTAACACAGTCCCAACCACAGAGTTTATTTGTGGATCAATAATAAAGGTGGCAGGCTGCATTCACACAGTCCCTTTCAGCCAGATTATTTGCCATGTTTTAAATGTTGAAAGGATTCCAAATATCAGTGCTTCCAGAGTCAAACCAGGTTTTACCAAAAAAGATAGAATCCTTCCATAAATGGATTTAGCCTACTTTTTATAGCCTCATTGCCAAAAAGCCAATTCTTGTCCTATTCAGATTATTCCCTGAAAGGGATTTCTGGGGCACTAGGGGTCTGTGCTTTGGCTCATACCGTTTCTTCCACTTAGAATGCTTTGCTCATTCATCTGCCTACTAAAATCCTATAGTCTCCATATGTCCTATCAAATTCTCCTTAATCTCTCACAGATGAAACTAAGCCCTACTTTCTCTAAACTCTCAGAGCACATGATTTGAAACTCTCATATGTTCTCATTTCTTCCTTGCATATCATTTTCTGTATATATGTTTATATTAATACCTTTCAGACACATGTTTCTCAGTGTTATTCAGGCATCTCCTGTATTAGAATCACCTGCTTTAAAACAGTGTCGGGAGCAGATGTGGCTCAAGCGGTTGAGCACCTGCTACCCACATGGGAGGTCCCGGGTTCAGTTCCTGGTGCCTCCTAAAAACAAACAAACAAACAAAAACAACAAGCAAACAAATGAAAAAACCAACTCAGGGAAGCAGATGTGGCTCAAGCAGGTTGAGCACCTGCTTCCTGCACAGGAAGTCCAGGGTTCAATTCTAGTCCCAGTACGTAAAAAACAAACAAACAAACAACAACAACAAAAAAAAAACCCAGTGAAGATTCTTGGATCTCTGGGCCAAAAATTCATTCAATAAGTCTGGGAGCAGGCCTAAGAATCTGCATTTTAAACAGGTTCCCTAAGGATTCTTATGCATATTAAAATTTGAGAGCCAAAATTCTTGCTCCTTAAGGGTAGGAATATGTCTTACTTATCTTTGCATCTTCTGCAGCACCTAGCTCTCAGTGCTCAGTAAAATTTGAATTGAGCAGCCCAATAGACTGAATAAAAAAAATTTAAAAAAAAAATTGAATAGGTTTTCTCTTAATCTCTGTGTACTGGAACCGCCCCCCCCCTTTTTTTTTTTGCCTCATTTTTGTTTGTTTGTTTTTGCAGGGCTAGTATTTATTCCTACTTCTGGTAAAAGCACCCCATTCTCCTTGGGGGAACTACTCCCTCTAGTATTTTATTCTGTAGCTCAGATGGTGCCAAGTCTACTCCCTAGTTCTAGAGGTGGATTTGTTATCCAGGCCAGCCTCAGAAGAATAACAAATTCTCATGACCACAGTGATTGGTTGCGGTGAGCACATAACCCAATATTAAATAGAAAGATGGATCCTGGACTATGGCAAATGCTTTCTGTTGGGGTTGTTAAACTAGAATCATAGAGCTTGAAGCCACTACACAGCTGCCTGAGAAAGCAAATGACAAAGAAGAAAGTAGAGCCCAGAGATGTGGCAAGAAAGACATCATTTGAGCTCCTGGATCAAGCCTTACCTGAAGTTCATACCTTCCAGCTCAGTCACAACTTCCAGCTATTGAGCCAATAACCCCCCTCCCTTTTTTATTTAAACTAATTTAAGCTGGCTTTTTTTTTTTTTTCATGCATAACAGGATACCTGACTTTAATATCTTTTATTTTGCCTTCTACCACTTGATATTGTGCGTGAACAACTTTGAGTCTTGGACTTTGCCTAACTCTCAATGCCAATGCTAAATGTGATTTCATAATTATGGCCCAGGGATGTCAGATATCTCTACATCATAGAAGACTTGTGCATGGGTACGGTTAAATCTCTCTGTCTGAACATTTATACAGTTCTATGCATGCAATGAGTGTTCAACTAATTTGGATGGGGATATTCTAGATGTTGTCTTTTCTGGGAAACCTCCTTGACTCCCACACTTTTCTGCAGTCCATCTAAAAGAATCTCTTATAGCATCTTGTGCTTATCCTTATTCTAGCCCTCTTCATTCTATAGTATAACTGTTTCTTAACTGCTTTCCCTATCGGATTGTGAGCGCTTTTTGCTTTTTAATTTTTTGTTTTTGGTTAAGTAATCTCCAACACCCTGCCCAATGCTTTTTCCATACAATTATTGAGTGAATGGTTGAATAATGAATTTTGATGATAATGACATAAATTAGAGAAAATTGTTCTCTTTTCCCATACCATCTCTAAGGAGATAGCAGGAAATCAGCAACTACATTAAAAAATTCTACTCATTGATTTTGATGCTTTGTCTTCCATTCTATGAGCCACACTTAGAGATGGATATTGACATACTAAAAGTGTTCAATAGCTGGCAAATGGGTGTGAAGTGTTGAAAACATGACAAATGAAGAACAATTGAAGGAACTGGAAGTTTAATTTAGGAAAGGGAGATTTGGGGTTAGGAACATAATTGTCTCAAACACTTGAATTGGGAAGGGGCCCAGGGCAAAATTCAGGCCAATAAAATCAGACTGAAATTTTTGGGCAGTAGAGAACTCTCTAACAAGTAGGGCCATTAAGGATAGAACAAATTTCCTCAGGATACACAGAGCTTCCTGTTTCTGGAGGTGGCCCCACAGTGCCATTTGATGGAGAATATGTAAAACAGATTGCTGCATTTGATGGGGCAGCCGGGTGGGGTGGGGGTGTGGGGGTGGGAGCAGGGTACCAGTTAGGGATTCAAATACATGAGTTTTACAGAGGTCTTCTGCTACCCTGACAACATTATTAGTTTTAAGAAACTTTTCAATTTATTCCACAGAACTTCTGTTCCTTGTTTAATGAGACATTTACAGATGAAGAGCTCTATCCACCTCTGTCCATGTGTCATGCTGATGGACAAAGCCACTGTGTTGCCTGAAAGCATGGCTCAAGATTTGGTTAGAACAGGGCCAAAAAGCATGGGATTGGCTAACTTATGTCTTATATACTGCTCATTTTTCGGTGTAAACTTTGATCAAGCATGTGTGTATTAGTGTGTGTATAATTTTTGCTATTTGTCGTTAGGTGGTGGCTGATTAAGGATGCAGGCCTTTCCTGTGCCCTGCTAGAGAAATAGGTCTATGTTTGGCAAAAGCTTGTCTAAGGACCATCTACATGACAGTCCCTTCCGATGTTTGTTAATAATGCATATTCTTGGACTCCACTTCAGACTTACTAAATCAGACACTCTGGAGGTTGGTCCAGGAATTTGCATTTTTAAAATTTCCCCAGGTACTTATTATGGAATCTAAAGTTTGAGGATCATAACTTCAGGAGGTACCAAGATAGCAGTGAGAGGGACTTCCTTCCCATGAAAAAGAGTTCTCTCTTTAGGGAAAATTGCTGACTGTTCTCAAGTGACAAGAGACAGAGTGGTCATGGTTCAGCTGAATTTTTCATTGCTAGTTCCCTAAAAAATATGCCTTAATTTAAATGACAGACATACAATTCTATTTTTAATTTCTGAAGTGTTGAAAAGAGATTTTAAATTATTATTATATAGTTCCCCACATATTATATAATGGCTTCAGATTAAAATGAAATTAGGAAAAAAATGGACTTCTGACATATTTATATTCTTTCAACAATATTATTATTTAATCTTTTAAAAAATCTTGTGTGATAATCATAAAAAATGAGAAACATGGAGAAAGTAAGCAACTTGCATTATAAGCTCATAGTGAAAAAGTCTTGTGCCTACTGAAAACCAAGCCAGAAGTACAGTGGAAAAATTATATAACAGTTTCCATTTTAGCTGACACAATGCATTTCCAAATGGGCACTGTTCCAGGTCATAGAAAAGAAGCTAAACTGTGCACAAAAGTGATTGCCAAGATCCATATTTTGTTTTAATAAGGAAATACTCACCTGTTTAGCAGGAAATATCCCCAGTCTAGTGGCCTTGGAAGAAATTGCTACCCACAAACTGAGATATCAAACATATTCTCTCCAGTAATGACTAAAATTTAAAATTAACATCAAATGCTCAGAACTTTAACCCAAAAGACAACTTCCATTTTTTAAAATAGAATTTTGTTGAAGTATATCATGTATACATAAACATGCATCAACAATAAGTGTATAATAAAAGTTGTGAACTTACAAAGCAAACATGCATATACTCATATAAGGCTCCCATACATCACCCCACCACCAACACCTTGCATTGTTGTAAAACATTTGTTACAAACTATGAAATAACATTGTCAAAATATTACTATTAACTCTAGCTCATATCTTACATATGCTGTATTTCCCCCTCAACCCACTTGATTATTAACATCTTGTATTAATATTATTCATTTTTTATAGTTCTTGAGAGAATGTTCCCTTATTTGTCCTATTAACCACAGTCCATCTTCTACCACTGGATTCCCTGTGTTATACAGTCCCTTGCTTTGTACAGTCCGTTCAAAGTGGACACTTGGTGGCTCTTATTTTCAGCACAGAGTTGTGCTGTCATCACCTCAGTCAATTTTAGAGCTTTTCATTACTCCAAAAGGAAAACTCCTATACCCCCTTATATCCCCTTATAGTTGTCTCTTAAAATTGATGGAGTATCTTCTTTGCCATTGCTGAAAAATCATTACAATATTACTATTAACTGTCAAGAAGACTAATATTCTTAAGACTTAGCTTTTTAAAAAGGACTGAAGGAGACCCAGCCAGCATATCTGAATATCAGGATTGTGTTTCAGAAACTCTGATGTTCTAGCTCTGGCTTTGATTGTAAATTTTTGACCAGTGTTTGACCTCACTGACTCCACTTTTTGTATATAAAATAATGGTGCTATGTTTATTGATTTCTATGTCCTAGAGGACATTGTGAAGAATTTACAAATAAAAAGTACGATAAAAACAAGAGTGGGAATGTAGCCAGATTTCCTCCAGGTTCTTAGCTATGTTACATAAAAGAATTTAAGAACATGCCAGTTTAGTTAGGCCAGTAGTTTATTAAGGAAGTGAGAAAATAGAATAGAAATGGGAGAAAATAACAGATTACGGGTTCCCAGGTGTACTTGCAGGCTGCTCCAGGCACAGAGAGAGATTTTTGCTTGTGTGGCTACTTTTAAACTATTAATTATTCCTCCCCTTGCTAATGTTCAGGGGAGGGGTCCCAGTTGTTTGCTGTTTTGATTGATTATCCCACTCATCAATTTCCCCAGGGGGACCCAATGATAAGACCCCTTGAGAATATCCTGAGCTTTTCCTTAATCCCAGACAAAATCTTGCTCTCTGGTGGGGTCTTTCCCTCAGGGGCTTTCTAGGTGGGGTTCCATGGCTACATGTTTCATGGCCATGTTTTTCTGCCAGGTTTTAGATTCGTCTTCCCATTCCCTAAATTAGCCTGCCTCAACTCACCCCTCATAGGGTTTACACATTTATTCTTAAGGGGGTGCTGAAGGATGATGGTCATGCTTCTGTATTTACTTCTTGCTGGTTAGGGGCACTAGGCCCTATCTGACAAGGTACAAAATCCTCTTGCTACTCTGTCGTGGTTTGGGGAAGACAACTCTGCCACTGTGGGTGGAACATGATGAATCCCCACATAAAGTGTTGATCCTGGAAAAAACAAACTTAACTAGAACTTTGAAGATATATGGTCCCATTAAAAGGATACTGGACCATGAGAGTAGGAAAGTCCAGGTGCCTCCAAAGGTTGCATTTTCCCGAAATTGATGGGCTTTATCTTGCAGGTTTCGAATGCTGATTAGGACTATTTCAGAGTGATTTACATAGGGACAGCATTCCTCCTTAAGGAACAGACATGTTCCTCCCTGAGCTGCTGTTAGCATGTTAAGTGCCCTGTGATTTTGCAGCACCACAGTGGCAAGAAAGTCCATTTGCTGTCTTAGAGCTTCTAAGGCACGGCTAGTTTCTTTTATGCTGTTAGTTAGCTCTAGGGAAAGATTGTAGTAGACAGTGGGGTTTGGTATATATTGCCAATCCCAGTTTTCCATGGTGGAGGTTATGCCTAAAACAGCTAAGAGGGGAATGAGAAGAGGCATTACCCTTTTTAATAGTATACAGAGAAAATACAGGAAATGGAAATTGACAAGATTTCTTAAGGGTATCTGGTTTGCCCTTCCCCTAGCAATAGGCATTTGGGTTAGAGTTAGAGGGAACAGTTGGCTTTAGCACAGACACTACTTAGCTTTGTCTCTTGAAGAGGTATTTCAGGCCATCCACTGGCTGGCATTTGTATGTACCAAAATGATGTTGGCATTGGAAACTTCCTTTGTTGAACTGCAAAGCAATAGATTATCCACATATTGTAGGAGGGGACTCTGAGGAAATGAAGATCAGTTATGTTCTGAGCAAAGCCATTCCTAAAAATATGGGGGCTGTCCAGGAACCCTTGTGGCAACACAGTCCACATAAACTGGACTGGAGGTTTAAAGTTGGACTCCTGCCATTCAAAGGCAAAAAGGAATTGGGAGTCCAGGTGGAGTGGAATGCAGAAAAAGACATCATTTAAGCTAAGAATAGTAAACCAAGCTGTGGTCTATAGATCCAAGCTCTAGACTTGCAATACCATACATGTTACCTCTCCATGGGAGCAGGCCATATTGCCAATTGTGTTGGTTTAACTTCTACTCACAGTACTCTGGTAATTGTTGCTCCACCTGGTATGCCCCTGTATTAGTCAGCCAAAGGGGCGCTAATGCAATATACCAGAGATTGGTTGGTCTTTATAAAGGGTATTTATTTGGGGTAGAAGTCCACAGTTACCAGGCCATAAAGCATAAGTTTCTTCCCTCACCAAAGTCCATTGCCACGTGTTGGAGCAAGACAGCTGCTGACGTTTGCCAGGGTTCAGGCTTCTTGGATTTCTCTCTTCCTGGGGCTGCGTTTCTCTCTGGGCTTAGCTACTCTGGTTCCTCCACAAGGTCAGCTGTAGACTATGAGGCTCTCTAGGCTTTGCTTTTCTCCACAAGGCCAGCTGTGAACTCAGGCAAATGGTGCATCTCTATCCTGGGGCCTTCTCTCCAACATCAAAACTCCAACATCAAAACTGCAACTCAAAAACTGCTCCCTCTGTCCTTTGCCTTGCCTTTTATATTTGATTCCCCCACCCACCAAGGGGTGGGGTTCAATGCCCTACTGACGTGGCCCAGTCAATACCCTAATCATAACTTAATCATGCCCAGATTAGCAGACCAGTTTACAAGCATGATCCAATTATATTTTTGGAATTCATAATTACATCAAATTGCCCAACGGCTACAGCCCTTCAGACAGCCAGCATACTGCAGCACAAATGATCCTAGAGAGGAGCTAGGAAGGTAAGGCTCCAGGATCTTACCTGCCTGGTGCATAACATCCTTTGGCACTATGAAACAGAACCAGTCTGGAGGCAATGTCCATTGTACACTGGCCATACTGAGCCATTGCCAGCTGCTGCAGGAGTCTGAAACTGCAACGTGCTATCCATCCACTTCAGGAGTATAACCAGAGATGTAGTATATACTTTTATTGTTTTAGGAGTCAGCTACCAACCTAGCCAATAACTCAAATGGAGAGGCATCATGCAAGGTATTTGGGCCTGGCTTGAATGCACAAGGGAGTTTGACAATACTGAAGTCTATCTCTTTTAATCTTTGTACACTTTTTAAACACTTCCAATGCAATGTATAACATATCAAATGGACTTAACTATTTTATTACTTTGCTTTTTACTTCTATACCTTTACCAGATGATGTTAATTAATAGGTATTTTATTTTAGCAGCACAGGAAAAAAAAACTACTTTCGTCATCATTTTGTGAAAACCTAAGATTCCCAAGGGAATCAAGGTTATCTTTCTTTATCACCACTCTAATATGCAGAATGAGGTGATCTCTGACAGGTTTCCCTGTTATGAAGTTACTTTTTAAATTAATATCAATTTAGATTTCTAATTAATAATGGTTTCCTGGAATTAGTCATTTAAATGCTTCAGTCTGGAAGATGCTTTTACAAATTCCTTATAATTAACCATAACCACATAGACTGGTTACTTCACCTTAAAATAAACTTATTAAATTACAATTAGCAACCAATGAAATTTACTTTATTAATTTAAAAGAGGGGAGACCTTACATTTCTTTACCTTAATTTCATTAGACATGAACTTACAACTTTCATCATCTTAAAGATTCAATGCATATAATGTAGATTTATTTTATTAGTAACTACACCAAATTTTCTCACTTTTCCAGCAGTTGGACTAATTTCATGTGATTTCTCTTATATATCAAATCCAGTCGCAAGATAGTATTAACATTTAAAGACTTATTTTTAGGTTATCTTTCACCATTATCCAATTTGTAACAGGCAAACCCCAAGCAGACAGACAAAGTTAAACACAGATTTAAAAGTTAAACACAAAGTTAAGCATAGATTAAAACAAAAGAGAGAATATTACACTCTTAGCATTGTCTAAGAACTTTTTAATCTTAATTGATGGTATGTGAGGAGGTTTCTTATTTTACAGGAAAGATCTTTAGTAAATGGCCTAGATCTTGATCCGCAGTCACTCCACTTATTAGGCACAACAGAGTTTAAAACTGAGAAGGCCGTTTCTAAAAGGGAGTTAATGGAAGTTTAAGGTGCATTTCCTCATCTCTTTAAGGAGACATGACCAAATGATTTCTGGCCCTCAAATCTGCCTGACCTCTCCTTTTCTCTTACACAGGTTTAACTGGGATTCAGGGTTCTATGCAGAGGCTATTCTTGGCTATACTGTGGCCACGTAGACCATAAGTATACAAGTTGTCCTGATTCCTGAGACGATACCCCTATGGGGAGTCTGCTGGAATACTAGAGACCAAGCCCATTATTCTAGGAAGAATGAAAAAGAGTTTGTCAGCCAATCCAGTGAACCAGAGTCCGAGTCTGACTAAACTTTTACTCCCCAACTGAAGAACTTGAACCACTTAAGGCTCGGGGGATGTTTGTAGTTTGTGATTCCAGTGTCCCAAGAATCACAGATCCCTTGCCGCCAGGCATCCCTGGGGCTGAACTAGGTCTTGGGAGATGCCTGAACCAGGATTTCAGACCAAAGCACCCAAGTCAGGTTCGTGGGAGATGTTGGGAGCAGTTACCCCCCAACGAAAGCACCCAGAAGATGAGATTCTGCTTAGGAAAAGAGACTGGCTTAAGAGGCCTCATTTATGGCCCTATCTGGGAGTTTTGCAGCTAAAACAGATATTAAAAGCCCTTTTAGAGATTAGAGATCAATTGTTGCAGGCCCCAGCTTCAGGGCCCCTGAGGCAATATCAGGGCCTCCCCAGGCCAGAAAGGGACAGAACCTCCCTGAGCCACGGGTGGGACCTAAGCATCACTAGCAAATGCATATTCAGTTTCTAAGACATTCTAAAGCATTTTACAAACCCGAAATGAAGAATTCAGTAGTAGGGAAATTAAATGTGGAGTTGAGGTGAATTATGCACGCAGCCCCCTGGTCTGTGACCACTTAAAAAGGGAACACGGGCCACCCCATGGCACCCACACTGGCCCTGCTGGCCACTACTCTTCCAACCTGTCCCAGACCGGTGAGCCAGGTGGGGTCGGTAGGAAGGAAGGTCGGCAAGGTGCGGATGCACGGGGAGGCGCATGTGTGAGGCCAGGCTCCCCAGGAGGGGAGTAAGTCCCCGAAGCTTTCTGCCATTGCCATTGCTGCCGCCGCTGGGCATGATGGTGGGAGCCGGACCGGCAGCTGCTAAAAAGACCGGGGCTTTAGAGTGGAGACGCCATCCGGGCCAGAAAAGGCAGCTCCGCTGCATCCGGAACTCAGCCCAGGATCCCCTGTCTTGGCAGGGTGCTGCTTTGCCCCCTGCCTTAAGCCCCCGCCTTCCCAGCCAGGGTCAGGTCCAACAAGCCTGGGTGCACAATGAGGAAGGGGTTCCACTCTCTGGCCT
>JAQZBX010039442.1:0-23030 GCA_029593785.1 Cabassous unicinctus
TAACAATTGCCTGTAATCTTACCTTTCAGATAATCATTATGATATATATCATTTCATGCTTTATACATGCAAATATATCTATAGGAAGAAATATAAAGGTCTAATTTTCATAACTAACACTATTTTACAACAGTTTTCTCTATACCAAACGTTTTAGATATTGCTCCGAGAGACATGGAAGCTATTAGAGTGTTAATTTGTCATATTGCAAATGTCTTCCCTATTCATTTGTATTTTAATAATTTGTTTTGTTGTTTTTCTAATTTTTATATACACATCTCTATAATGGAAAATGTATAGTCATTATTGAAACAGCCCTCAAAATTGTATATTCAGATATTTTCTTCTAGTATTTAAACATGTAAAACTGGAACTATAAAGGATTACCCTACCATCTTTTCTTTTGATAAGACGTAATGAAGGAATATAACTATTTTTTAGGATACTTTTAATCATTTTAAATCTCATATCCCACAACTAATAGTATAGCTCTCAAAAGATTTCTTAAAGATTTTCTTTTAGAGGTTTTAAAATTATATAATACTCTTCAACAAGCTATTTTTAAAGAATAAAAATTACCTATAATCCCATTAACAGATAAAATCAGTTATTTTTTATGTCAAATTATATTGTATGTGTACATGTTTTGCCATCTATACTTTCTCACTTTAAATCTTTAAAAAACCTCTTTGTAAAACAGGATTTTGATGACTTGGGCATTTAAGAATATAAGATGTTTCCAGGTTTTGTTTTGTTTTTATGTTTAATTATAAATAACATTATAGTTAACATTATTGGCACATATTGAATTGAATTTATTTTTAGTATTTTTTTTTTTTTACTGTAAAAGCAATTCATGTCCATTGAAGAAAGCTTCAAAAATAACAGACAAAAACTATTATCCAGAGAACACTGTTGAAGGTACACTGTCTTTTTTCCCTGAGCTACTATCATTGAACACCACATCATGGGTTGGTTTAAACAACAGGAGTTTATTGGCTCACAGATTTGAGGCTAGAAGAAGTCCAAAATCAAGGCACCAGCAAGGCAAAGCTTTTTCCCCAAAGTCTGCAACATTCTCGTGCTGGCTTCCAGTGATCCTTGGGGTTCTTTGACTTATATCCCTGTCTTATGTCACATGGTGATGTCCTCTCCTTTCTCGTCCAGGTTTTATTGACTTCTGATTTCCTGCTCCTCCCCATGCCTTTCTCTAGCTATTTCTGAATTTCTTCCACTTATAAAGAACTCCAGTAATCTAAATTGATACACAACCTCATTCAGTTGGGTATACCTTAGCTAAAATTAACATTTTCAAGAAATTCTATTTACAATGGGTTAGCACCCATAGGAATGAAGATTAATGTTCAGAATATGCCTAAATTGGTATATATAACTCAATCTAACACATATGCCAAATCTTTATTCATTTGACAGCCAATTTTCAGCACCTATTATATAGTAGGCACTGTCTTAAATGTGAATCCTGCCTTGCAGAGTTAACATTCTAGGGTATATATCCTGTCAGTCTCCCATACACATATAAATATAAATGTGTGCTTTTAAAAGAGGATCATGCTGTTTAAAAGTTGTCATAATCTAATTTTTCTTGAATTGGCAGTGGAAGGATAACAATATCATCTTTAATGGCTGCAGAAGAATTATTTATGTGGATGTACCATAGTTTATTTAACCAATCTCCTACAGTCTGGGCACTTTAATTTTTTCTTTTCCAATTCCTTTTTGTATTTAAAGTCCATAACATGCATACTTTGCTTCTCTTTGACAGCATAACTAATATGACCTTCACAAGACATGAAGACACAGACAGTGCTGTCTTTCTTCCTCATTCTCATACCATTTCTGAGTGGAGATGAAAGTAAGTTCCATTTTCAAGACCCCAACTCTTAGTTATCTGTACCATTGGATAGGAACATTAGAACACAACACAAGGTGGCTGTTTCCTCTATAGCCACAGGATACTGAATTTTTCTAAAATATCAATGAGAAACAAGGAACAGGCTGGTAGGTCTGCTTAAAGATTAAAATCATATCTTCAATCTGTCTCCTCTGATAAAGATTCTTTATAATCTATTATCTCCCACCAGAAATAACATCACTTAGAAAGGCTAGTTCGATTTGATTGGTTGGTTGATTGATTTTTTTTTTTATTGTAAACTTGGTACTTATTCAAAACTTGACAGAAAGCATTATCAGTTCTGCTAATTCCTAAACCTGGAACATTTAATTATCCAATAAAATATTACAGGGGTTTAGGAGAGAGATTAGGAAAGCTGACAATCACTGCTTTTCTTCCCCACCTTTCCATGTCTTTCTCTCAGAATAATGTCACATCCCTGTAGCTCTCTGTACAGAAATACATGAAACCTTTCTGTGGGAAGAGAGGCATGGCAGGCTGAAAGAGCCCCAGGGGAGGAGGAAAAGGAGAGAGACTTTGTGGCAGTCATATGAATACCCAGTTCTTCCATCTTGGGTAGCTTTGGCCAAGCTCCAGAGGAGTCTACAACATTGGCCATAAGACAAGGTAAACTTTCAGTCCTAATATCTCAGAATCCACAGCTAGAGCTATGGTTATACTTAAAAAATGTACAGATGTACTTAAAAATGCTTTATGAGTTGGTCAAAGAATCTGTATGCTACCTCTAATGATTATGGAGAGCTGGATATGTTTTCCTCACAAAAGCCGTCATTGTGATAAAATCCATTTACTTTGTGAAATCAATTTCCACATTTGTATCCAGAATAATACTCCTTAAATATGTTTTGACTGACTCATAAGATATGCTAAGAGTGGCCTTAAAGCCAAATTAAATGAATATTTCATTTCTCCCTTTGGGCTCCTCCTGCCCACAATTCCCCTACCTGAGTCTAGGATCTGGATATTCCTAACAGCTTCCTGAACCTTGCATGGTCTTTCATGTGCTCCAAATATTTCCTGACCCAATCAAGCTAAGTATGTTCTATTCTTTTAGGTCCTGCTGGCTCTACTTAGCTGGGTAAATGAATCCGTTATTGTTAAATAGGTGCTAAAAGACGATGTGTTCCAGGAAAAAAAATCAACAGGAGTCTTTTATATACCTAATATACATCATTCCCAGGACTGTGGCAGGCCAGGATGAGATTATTTGATCAACTGGGCAGAAAATCAGTATTTCTATGCTTTGGACTGCTTCCAATTCTCATAAACAGTTACACTGACTCAAACAAGTTTTCAATTAAAATTGTGAACTCAGAAATAAGCAGTGAATCTGTGTTTAGTAATCAGACTACCAAGGGTTCTCAATGATGTGGTCTGTTAATGATTGGGTTGCTGATCTAGGATGGTCCTTCTGGAAGTCCTGATATAACCCTTGATAGGCACCTATCACTAATTCTCTACATAAACTCCTTTGCCCATGTTTTTAGGTATACCCTTTTCCATTTTCTCAAGTCGTTTTCATACTAAGAGTGAGCAAACAGTCATTGGAAGACTTTATGAAGATGTAATTCTCCCCTGCTCTTTTGAGAGTAGGCCCGAAGTAGTAATTCACTGGAAGATTCAAGATAGCCAAAATGTTCACGTTTACTACAAAGGTGGTGACCATTTGGAAAGGCAAGATCCCAGATATGTGAACAGGACATCTCTCTTCCATAGTGAAATTCACAATGGGAATGCCTCTCTGTTGCTCAGACATTTAAGCTTTCAGGATGAAGGAATTTACATCTGCTATGTGGGAACAGAATCTGGAAAAATCTCAAACAAAGTAGTGCTAATGGTGGGAGGTAAGTATGTGCGGAAGGTTTTTATAAAACATAACATTGGGATCATTCCATGTTATTCTGAAGTGTGTCTTTTTCTTATTTAATATGCTATGGACTTCCTACCAAGTCAATGCAGATGATATACCTCCGTTGTTTTTTTTAATGCATTGTGTCTCATCATGTAGACATGCTATAATTGATACCCCACTGGTGAATGTTCAGGTATTTCCGGTGTTTTGCATTGCAACTAATGTTGTAATGAACAACTTTATTGTTATATTTCATATTGGGAAATGATCTAAAAAGTACTACAAGTAGGATTTTAATACATTACTGCTAATAGTAGCATACTATTATCCTTTCAGTTTTTTCAGTGCAGAATATTATCAATCTTTAAAATTTTTGCCAATATGATAGCTGGAAAATTTTGAATTATTGATTTAAATTGCATTTTTGTTTTATATTAAGTGATGTTAATTTTTGTATTCTATGCTTTCCTCTTTTTTTTTTTTATTTTATTGCCATTTCCTTCTTTCTCTGTTCTATTTAGTTGTTTCAGACTTTGACTCAGAAATCTAAGTTCATTTGAATTATGTGTAAACAAAGTGTCAGTAGGCTCCCAGTCAGCATCAGAAGAGTTCAGAGTGCTGCAGGAGTTCTAGTTTATAGACTCTGACATCCACATGTTGGTTGCTCAATGAAGTCATTAGATTTTTCTCAGCTCTGTTTCTAGAGAGCTGAGATTACTAGTTTCTCTGTAGACATGCATGCTTCCCCCTCTCCCCCATTATAGATAACTATACTATATCTTAAGTTTCTACAATGTTTTTGTTTGGTTGGTTTTGGTTTTGGTTTTCTTTCGGTGAATGCTGAATTTTGCTCAGGCTTAACTTTTCATTTCATGGGTATTAAAATAATACGTATGCTGTACCAGATGGCCTAAAAAGAAGCTAGCAATGATAGTTTTTCATATGCCCTTCTTTCTCCCACATAGCTTTCCTCACACCAGTGATGACGTATGAAAAGGAGGACACATACAGCTTCTTAACATGCTACGTGTTAAGTGTTTATCCTCGTTCAACTATCACATGGCAAATGGATAATACACCTGTGTCTGAAAGCACTACGGAAGAAATAGGATATTTGCCTCCCTTTTATATTAAAAGTATGCTGAATATTACAGGATCAAAGTCATCATATGAGTGTGTTATTGAAAATTCATTGCTGAAGCAAACATGGACAGGGCAATGGACAATGGGAGGTAGGCTTAATAGGGCTTTTTCTGGGTATAAGCGCTATATCAGAGGTTGGGACAGAATGGGGCTTGATTTACAAGGAAAAGAAAATGCTTCTATAGCAGTTACAAGATGGAGACTGGTGTCCAGGACTAATATTTACTGGCTCAATTCCCTTAAGCAACCATTTTTACTTCTAAGCATTAGTTCCTTATTGATAAAATGGTAATAATTCTCACCTTGCTAAGTGTTTGAGTTGAATGAAAATACTTTGTGAAATGGGTAGTAGCAAAACCACACAGGAATACTACTATATTTCTTCATGGTTCATCCTCCAAACAGATTTTCCTACCAATAATGTCCTTTAAAAAGATCAATGAGGAAGGAAGAAGTACTTGACTCTTAGCAGGTAATGATCACCAACTCTTCCCAATCTTTCAACTAAACAAGAATTGGCCCATTACTATTATAATTAATATTATAACTTCTGTTTAGCCTCTTAAGCCTTACCCCATAAATTTTTTATTCAACACCTCTGACAGAGCATGGTCAGTTTTTAACCTGCCTTCTTCTTGTTTATTTGAACAAACCCAAACTCTGATCAATCTCTGTCTATAATTTACTGTTTAAGTAAAGAGTAAGAGGAAAGTTAATTTGATATCTCCCTATTCAATTCCAAGGAAAATTGGTTTCTGTATTAGAAGCAAAGCAGAATTTTTATGCAAATCTCCTTTATGTGGGGAAGGTAGAGGTTAGCTATCCTTTTTGCCTTCTGTTCCTCAGGGTTTCATATTTTTGAAATGCTTAGCAAGAAAATACTGAAATCATGTGTGATTCACCCACCACCTTTATATCGTTCATTGGCCATTGGAAATGACTCTGGTTTATCAACTCTTTGTTCCATGAGAATTGTGGTAGTCATGCAGCAATGGAAATGTAGGAAAGAATTGAAAAATGTTAATATTAAATTATAAATATTTTCTTTGGAAAATCATAATTTCTCATGTTTATTTAAATGGAGTACCATGAAACCCCAACAGTTCTTTAGGCTCAATACTTCTTGGTCTTTTGCCAAGTTTCATCTCCTCCAGACTGTGAACTTAAGAACTTGGACTCTCATTTATCTCTGGATCCACACCATTTAACACATACATGTAAAAATAAAACTAAACTGGGGAGGTAGCACAAAAAGGGAGTGTTTAATTCTGTTCAGTGTGGTTGGGCATATGTGAGGTTGTTACATAAGATATGATTAAGGAAATTGCATAAGGGAAGAGTTTTAAAAGATTAGTAGGAGATTTCAGGAGAATATAGGCATTTTGGATAAAAGATACAGTATATACAAAAGTACAATGGAGTAACATTGCCTGGATTTGTGAAAGTATAAGGTGGTTGAGTGTGAAGCTACGGTGTCAAGAGATGAGTCTGGAGAGGGAGTAAAAAACCAGATAGAGGCCTTCTATACCTTGCTAGGGAGGTTGAACTGGATCCTAGAGTAGTGTGGAGCCAAAGGAGGTTTTGAACAATCAGAGAGACAGTGGATTTGCATTTTCAAAAGCTTTCTTTGGCATCCAGTCCAGCAGGTAGATTGGAAAATAGGTGAGTCCAGAACCAGGGTGACCAAACCATAGGCAGTCCATAGAGGTCGGCCTATAGAAGTACAGAACAGGAAGGGCAAGGGTAGAGCTGGGTTGGGGGGCGGGAGCGGTGTACAAAAAACCCCAGCATAGTCCCTGCTCTGAAAAAGCTCAATCCACTGGAGGGTTACGTGCATGCAGTTGGAAATATATGTATGTGCAGGACAAGAGACTGCCTAGATAGATAAGGAAATGGTTGAGACCATTAAAATTATAGAGACCACTATGGGGTACAGAGAGTGATAAAAAGGGGAATGCTGGGGAACACCAGCATTTGAGTGGTCAACAGAAGAAGACTATGGGGTTAAAAAGACTAGTAACTGGTCTCAGCAGGCCTAAGTGCTTAGAGTCAGGTTGCAGGAGTTAAAGCTCAGGTGAACCCCGCCCCCCCACTGGCCCAGGTTTTAGGCCTCCTTGAAGTATATTCCTATACTAACTTTGGTGGCAAAACTGAAAAAAGGGAGAATAAGGCTTTTTCTTCTAAAAATTTTCACATTAATGTCTAGTTGTTTTTCAGAAAGGTGTTTCTAAAATGTTTCACAACAATGCAAGGTGGTGGTGGTGGGGAGATGTATGGGGGCCCTGTGTGATGATATGCATGTTTGTTTTGTAAATTCACAAATTTAACTATACATTTATTGCTTATGTATGTTCATGTATGAATAATATACTTCAATAAAATTTTATTTTAAAAATTTTAGAAAGTTGTTTCCAAATAAACAACTGCAATTAAAAAGTTGTTTTCTTTGAAGTGTATTTGGAAACTTCATTTGAATTTATCATCACTGATGTTTCCTTTTCTATCCTGTCATTAGATGACCTTCATAAAATGCAAAGTCAAGAGGTTTCATTCTCATGTCAATGTGAAAACAACTTTTTTCTGCCAAATCAAGATTTCATAGTCACTTGGTCCAGAGTGGAAAGTGGGAATTCCTCAGTGCTGGCTTCCTTTCTGAGCTCTTCAAGAAACACAATTATCAATGAACCACGATTCTTATGGAACAAAGAACTGATAAACCAGAGTGATTTCTCTTCAACTTTGATGCATCTTGATCTTTCAGACAATGGGGAATATATGTGCAATATTTCTTCAAGCAACTATACTTTCCTCATTGTCCAAACACTGCATGTAGTAGGTAAGTTGCAAGCAGGGTTGGATAGTGCGTTTTGGCTATAGCAGAAGAGGCTTGTGAATGTCAAACGGGAAAATTAAGTTGATACTTAAAGAATACCTAACATCAGTGCTTTTCACAGGGTTACTTCTGGTCAAGACGGTCGACAACCTCTCTCCTTCATCCATATAAAAGTGCTATATTGAAAAAAAGAGATTAATTTGAGGATTTTTATCAGGGTTTCAGGGCTTCAGACTTGAAGAGGAAATCTTGACACCTCTGTGGGATAACTCCTGCTCACCACTTTGCCTAATACATGCCTCAGGGTCTGTGGTTTGGGAGTTGAGGCCCTATGCACAATAGAAGTTAGAACCAGGATCTTGCTGGAGGTTGCCGAAACATGGCACTGTCTGGGAACCTGGTGGAAACAGTGCTTCAAATGTTTTGTGGTGACTAAGCATATGCCTGATTCAGCACTTTTTAAAAAACCTCTGTTGGTAGTTAACTGCCAACATTTATTTGAAATATTTCTAGTCCACTAACCATTGATTCATAGAATGCATTCTCCTGAAGGTGACTTTCTAGAAAATAGAGTGGACCAGTTGGTCTCCCCACTCTGAAGCCATCATCTTGGCATCATGGGACACCATCATGGGACCATCATGGAAGTCAGTGGAATATATAAAATATGTTGTAGAAACATTTTAAGCATTCTAGTTGAGGAAGTTAGGAGGTATAACAGATTTGAAGTCTGGTGATTCCATGTACTAGGAATTGGAGATAAGACGATGGAGTTGTCTGTAGCTCATGTAGTCTTTAAATAGAAGCTTCTAGTCTCTCAGTAACATTCCCTTTGCAGAGCTGCCACTTTGAAAGTACATAACTAAAAACTGAGGATGCATTTGACACTCTTATTTGGGAGAAAAAAAAACAGGAGTGAGTTTTATGTAAAATACAGTTAAGCCTGCTTTATATTTTTAAAACTATTCCCTCATGTTGGATTCATTTTATAGTATAGAAAACTAATCAGGAAGAAACAGTTTGAAGACCACATGTGGCCCATCTTCCTAACACAAAGCAGAAGCAACAGGACTCTTCTGTCTCTGATGAGGAAAAGAGGCTTTTCAGAACCTCTCATTTCTAAGGAAATCCTGGCTGGTGGGGGCTGAGAGAGGGTCTTTCCCACCTCCCCCGAGAAAGAGGCCTATAGCAGGAGCCAGCCCAGCAGGGCATAGCGCAGGGCAAACAGTCCTGGTACCCTAGACTCATCCTTTGGAAGAAACTGACGGTTTTCTGCTCTAATTGCGAGTTTCTACTTGTTGCCTTATCTGAGAGTTCTTACAACCTTCTGAAAGGAGGCCCAGATTGGGGGGCTTATGCTTCTTACAGCCTAGATCTGTTCAGTAAAGGCGGCAATGAACTGAGTGGTAAATTTTGCTAAATCAAGATGTGACTTTGGGAAAATCACTTTGCAGATGGCTAGCTGAGGGTGACTGATAAAGTGGGAAGAAGCTATATTTTGTAGGCTTTTCTTCAGGAGGAAAAAAGATGCATTTGAAAACACTTTAGACAGTCACCTTAACATTGCGACTTAATCTCTTCCTCTATATTATGTGTAGAATTTAAGAGTGATGCAATACGTGTAAAGGTTGTTTTATTGATTACAAAACATTACTTATTTTGAGTATGTTCATAAAAATTGACATCTGCTACATATATAGTTATTCATTTTAGAGAGAGAAAAGTAACCCATAAACATATTTTTCTTTTTCTGAATTGGCCTTTGAACTCTAAAGCCTGTTCCCTGCTCTTTGGCAGAGCCCACATAGATCACAAGATTGCAGGAGTTAAGTTTTGGTAACTCGAGGTCTCCAAATTTCTGCCTTCTGGGGGTCCCCACTTCCTTTACCACTAATTACAACCATTTTAGCCCCGGCCCAGATGCTGGAGAAAAGTCAGGCTCCTCCAAGTATTCCTGAGGAGTTCCAGGAGCTATCTCCCATCCCACTGGTCTCCTCCTACTTGGCTCCTCTCATCACCTCTAACTTCTAATCTCTGTTCCTGCTAGAGACTATTCTCTCCACACCAAATGTGGACTGCATCCTCCCTTCATCCTCCATAAACCACACTGGGCTAAGACTAGTTTGTAGTTATAATTCCTTTGTAAAAACTGTATTTGTTTCCTTGTTACAATATAAAAAATTTGAAACTTAAAACACATAATAGACTCATTGCCTCAAATTTTCTGACTCCATTCTTTCTCCTATCCCAGAAGCCCCGAATCCGTTAATGTTACAGTGTCTGCAGGTCTCCCACAATAGAGACGTGGAGACTGGGAGATATTTATGCTCATGACAAATTCTCCCAACCAGACTGTGCTCTTGGCCTTATCTTTAATGGGCCTTTTCATTATGCAGTGTTTTCACTAATATGAATTCTGGCTCCTGCCTGAATGCAAAAATAACTAGTTTTAAAAATATTAAACATACTCCACCCACCCACCCACCCAACACTTTTCCTTTTCTCTTTTGGTAATGTTTCTTTCATAGACTTTGTTTTTTTTATTTAGAACCAATGCAAGAAACATATTTCTGGGGAATTATTTTTGTGATTTTGCTGATTTTGGTGCTACTGGTGGCATTTTACCTAGTCTGTAAGTTAAGAAGAGGCAGCAATTCCAGCAGAGGTAAGATCTCATGGGGAATTTGGGTTCTGTCCTTGGGTGTTCAGGTAGAAGTGTATTAAACGTAACATGGAAATAAACAACTACATTGCTGCTGAGCATGTAAATGGATTTGAATTTTCTGAAAGTCGTTTGCAAAATTTATCAAAAATCCTTTAAAATCCTCCTACATTTCCACCCAAATATTCTAATTTTTAGGAATTTATTCTGAGTTAATCATCAAAGGCACAAGCAGCTTATATACAAGCAAGTTAATTGCAACACACTGCCATTTTTCCAGTGTTCCTTCTATTTTCAATAAATAAGAAGACTGAAATTAATTGAAAATCATGTGATTATTTTTTTATTAAAAAGGAGAAAAGATAATGTTAAATTTGGCACTAAAATAAGAAACAGGATGACCCCAATAGTCTTTCATTGAAAAATAGCTAGAAAGAAATAAGCCAAAGCTTTAAAAATGGTCACCATATGATCAGACTATGATCATATGTGCCACCTCACCTAGATATTTCCTTAAGTCCCTGGGCTACTTACTACTGTCACACCTGGGTTCTGTTTACTCTTGGTCTGACTTTAGTCTGCAGTTGGTGCTACTCAAAACTGCATTGTCTTTATGAGCCATTTTATTTTAATCCTTGTTAATTATTTTTTCAAGTTCTCAAGTTTCTGTAATAAACCAGCTTTCTCCAATATGCTTATTTTTCTGATTAGCATTGCTAATAGTAACTTAAAATGATATATTAAGATGCCCTTATATATTAAAATGGTGTATTAGAATTGATATATTAAGTAATTTAAATTGAAATATTATTACTAGTGGCAAAGGCAAGCTTAGGCTCCTGAGAAGCTCTGCTTTATTCCATCATACTCCTGAGACGGCTCTGTGTTTCCTGAGAAGTTGCCATAGCTCCCAGTTACCCTATTGCCCCAACTGAAGTTAGGGGATTTGGTCATAGCGGAAACCATTATTGAAGGAAATGTTTTAGGGGTGACAGCAAGAGTTTCACCAATTCTAGCTCTATTATTGCTTAATAGAGGCTAGTCTGCTTCCTTGTTACTCCTACCCCATAGCTAGCCAGAAGCTGAAAGAGATGGTAGGTCACAGTCTATCTTGTTCCCCTAAATGCAACCCCTAACTTGTGATTTAACTAGGTTCGTATTTTGGGGAGGGGCTACCTGCTGCTCAAGAATGACAGTGTAGTTTCTATATTGGAAATATGCATAAGTCAGGTACCAACAGAAAACACATGGCACACTTGAAACTGTGCAGAGGAGAACACAAAGGATAGTGCATTTCCCCAGATCTCGTAGCACCTTGTTCGTTACTACACCTAGACCTGCAGGAACAAGGAGAGGGAGCAATTCCCCCAAACCAGGAGAAACTTATGTAACATCAGCTGCCATGAAAGAAGCAGTGACCTTCGTTTGAGGATACTGGTTCTGCAGGAGAAGTAGTCAGAGGATATTGCAAAAAACATGATATACTCATTTTTAAAAAATTGTTTTTCAGTTCTGTAGTTAGTTGGGCTGAAAATATGTTTGAAGATATTCTACTAAAAGCCACAAAGCCTTGCCTACCTTCAGGCCCTTGGTTGACATTTCATATGACTAGGGTTCATATATTTTGCTTTTTAATTCCCTTTACATTATTGTTATTTTAAATGCCCTTAGTCTAGGATGTGTGCAAAAGGGTCAGATTTTAGCAAGGCCCAGAGGGAAGCCTTCCTTGAGAAATGACATTATATTGCTTGTACTTAGACACTACTCTTGGCACTTCCTTGGCCATTACTTGTTAGCAGATGATAGGAACTGGGCCAACAATCTTAAAGAGCCAGTAGTTGCCCACCTGAACATCTTTGTCAGCCATAAGAGGTTATGCTGTTTGATTTTGATGATGTGTTTCTATACAGAATGCATGAAAGGGGGAGTAACTAAGATGATTTTAAGAACATAATTATATTGAGGTAGGAATAAGGGCTTTTTAAAAAAGTTTCTCCTTTTTCATCCTATAGGAGAGAGGAGTGGTGTCTTTACTGATGAAAGCATAAACAATGCTCCTAGTGCATTAGAAAACACGGTAAGACAGTTCCTTTATCACACCATTTGTGATATAAGAATACTGCTGTAGAAAGGTAACTGAAGTTTGGGCTGAATCATATACTATCATGCAAGTCTTTTAAAGGGGGGAAAAAAGGCGGGAAGGGTTGCAGTAGAACATAGCAAGAAAAAAAATGCAATTTCCCAATGTCTATAATTAAATAGGCTATACTTGGTTAAGTAAATAGTTGCCCTTCTTATGTCCTGTTGTTATTTGTAGAGAAGATCTCGAGTGAGACTGTATATATGAGGATGTTCCAATATACTTACTTATTTTTCTGTTGGAAACTTGAAATTGTGTAGAAGTGGATATAGATACAGATAAAATGGAAAAAAGCAAACTACAATTTCTGTCTCAACTCAGACATACTGCCCTTCCTTCATACTTTTGCAGCAAGCTTTTGGTTCCTTGGAGACTCATAATTTACTTTACAAATTATAGATTGATTGTATCCTTTTGTTTTGCTGCCTTTTATCATTTGTGAGTTCTATTTATCAGAATAGGAATAAGGGCAAGGAGTGGGGCAAAACTTGTTTTTCCACTTGCTAAAAACTCAGGAAGATCTGGCAGAGAGATTAAAATTAGCTGATAACACCCAGACTTCATAGCTACTTATTTCATACCTATCTCATTTAAGCAATAGCTTAAAGCTCCCCTCCCTAAAACACTACACTCATTAACTACTTAATATTAAGGGTGGTTATTCTGACTTGAACAAAAGCCATTTACAGTCCATTTTTCTTGATTCTAGCCTCTTCAGAATATGGAAGAAAATGAAGACAGGACTGTGACCTCACATGACAAGCATCCTTAATATCCAATGACTTCATCTCCTTTTCTTCACTGCTATTCCAGGCAATGGCTCATCAAGACCTGATAATTTTACCACTGCCAAGATTTGTAACCATTCTGCCTTCCAGTGTCATTGGCACATTCACACATTGATACCTAAGCACCATTCACTGACATGCCCACCCACAGCAAAATGATAAATGCCCGGAGGCTAAGGATTCCAACTCAAGGAAGAAATGACCTGTCTTACTCATTACATTCCTGTTGGAATCAGCACAGTAGGTTAGAGAGGAATCCCAAGAGCTGATTCAAAAACTGATCAACTGATGGGAAAGAGCAGATAGAAGCACAAGTCACCATAATGAGAAGGTGACAAACCAGGGCCTGGAAACTGACACTATTGCTTTTTATAAATTATTGCACACTAGTTTTATATGAACAGATATCAGCTTAACCACCTAGATTTAGTAGGGTGGGTCTTTAGGGTCCCCAAAGAGCATGCATGTCCATATTTCTAAGACTGCCTAGGGCAAAATGCCCTATAAAGTATAAAATTTCAGTCTGCTTAGAATCTCTGCAGTTGGGTTATATCTGCCAGACCAGGCTTCTCTGAGTGACCCCAACCATAAAGACAGTTTACTTACGTCTTCCAACTTTCTTGACAATTATCTAAAACAGCTTATTAATAAATTAAGGTTTCCATGTAGATTTTTTTATAAGGAATGAATGGAAAGTTCAGCTGACTTGATGCTCTGTACCCCTTAATTTTTATCAACAATGTATAAGAAAATAGTCTTCTGTTAATACCTGTGAATTTGTCAATGCATCAGGCTTTATTGTGTCTGACCCCATAATCTGGAGAAAGTAAACCCTGACTTGTGGTGATTCCATCCAAATAACACCACCTGGTAAAATTTCCTCTGAGCTGTCATCTGGCCTCAGTTTTACAACTCCATACCTTATATGTAGTTTTATTGACTTTTCTGTTTATGAATACCTCTCACAACAATATAGCAAATGTTACAGATGGAAGCAATAGTAACCCCTAACTTAATGTAATACAGTTAAAGTACTAAGGACTCTATAGTGAAGAAAAATTCTGAGATGATATTTGTCTAATATCTCGGCTTTCTAGTAATCTTTGTTAGATTAGAAAAAACATGGACCTCAAACAGTGAATTAGAAAATTAACTCAAGAATTTTTTAAAAAACAAACTTTTAAGAAATAACTGTCCTTTTTGTAGCTTCCTACAAGATCTTTCTGCATTTGTTGTGCTTGTTCTGATCTGCAGATAAGCTGACAAGATCTCAGGTGACAGATGATCATCTCTTTTCACTTTTATAAGATTTGTTTTCCGTTTTGTACAAATCAGGTTTTCCGTTTTATAAGAATTGTTTTCCATTTTGTACAAATCAGTTTGGGTAGATACATTATTAAACATATTAGTTCTTTTGTAAATAAGAGGCAATGCAACTTTAATAATTAGTCACAAAAATGGAATTATATTTTCAAGTTTGCTGATCTGATTTTTATGGAGTGTTTGGGCAGTGGTAGGGGGTGTGGGGAGGCAGGAATGATAGCATGCAGATTTTAGGACTGGCAATCTGACAGTAGCAAATTTTTAAGAAAATGTTTAGGGCATAGAGATGTTTTCTGGGTTATAAATATTGGCTTATTAAAGGATAATTTCAAATTTATTTTTTAGAGTTTTTAAACTATTCCCGAAACCTTAGAAACATTACATTTAGAAATGTTAAATGTTTTGTGTTTTCTCATTGAGTTAAGATTCATGCTTTGGATACAGCATGACAGTCACCTTTGGTAGTTCA
Organism: Cabassous unicinctus; assembly: GCA_029593785.1. Taxonomy (NCBI): domain Eukaryota; kingdom Metazoa; phylum Chordata; class Mammalia; order Cingulata; family Chlamyphoridae; genus Cabassous; species Cabassous unicinctus. The sequence goes on from JAQZBX010039442.1 coordinate 15,147, forward strand.
TTCAGTGGCTAGCTCCTCTACAATCCTCAAATTACAGAACTCTGATTTGGTTCAACTTGCTCAGACTGGACCTGCCCTTCAGAGGGGTCAGCTTTGCTCTTTCTGAACCAATCCTGGCAATTGCATTCCCTTTGCCACAAAATTGGTTCAAGCACCCAATTGGATAAGAGGAAAAATATTCCAAAGGGTTTTTGGAACGGTGTTTATTGATTTTTAAAAGGGACATGGGGTATGAATATTCTCGCTCTCCTGATTTTGTGATAATCAGGGTGGGCTAAACATTTGCTATATTAGAAACCATGCATGTGTCCCCAGACCTAGTTTTTCTCCTGAGGTCTGGTTTTTAGAATGCTGGTGATAAACTAAGCCTGATTTATTATATGACCATCCTGTATGGGAAATGACTGTAACTCTAGGTATCTTTGGTCAACCTTAAGACATATAGCAGGGGGACAGATGTGGCTCGGGTGGTTGGGCATCTATCTCCCATATGGAGGGACCTGGGTTCAATCCCCGGGCCTCCCAGTAAAAATTAAAAAAAGAAAAATATAGAAGGTAAGTGGGCATGCCCCCAGGCCCTGCGCACGGTTGCACTGCCAGGCCCCACGAGCCACGCAGCATGATGATGATGTAACAGGAGAGTGACACGAGGGAGAGCTAAGACGAGAAGGACCGAAAAACCAGGAACTAAGGTGGCACAAGTGGTAAGACACCTCTAAGACACCTCTCTCCCACATCAGTTTCCGAGGATTGAATCCCAGTGAAGACGGGAGGAGAAGGTTGAGAAGAGAGGGCAGGAAATGGACACAGAGTTGCCCAGCAAATGGACACAAAAACAGCAAAAACGGGAGGAGGGGAGGAATGGATAAAAGTAAATAAATCCTTTTTAAAAAAGTATAGGGGAGTAAGATATGGACTATAGTTAGTAGTAAAACTTTGACAATGCGCTTTCATAATTTGTTAACAAATGTTTCACAACAATGCAAAGATGTGTGGGAGCCCTGTATGATGTTATGCATGTTTGTTTTGTAAGTTCACAATGTTTACTGAACACTTATTGTTTATGTACGCTCATGTATGAATGATATACTTCAATAAATTGTTTAAAAAATAAAATAAAAGGAACATGGGACATTGGGTGAGGAAAGAATGCTCAGAACTACTGTAGCCCTCTTACAACTATGAGGGGACAAATTTAAACACCAAAGCTAACATGTTGAAGATAGCAAACAAAAAAGAACCTGTGTCCTCTGACAGTGTTGAGCCTCTGAATTAATCCTAGAGCCACCTGTATGAGTTGAAATTGGAACAGAAAAGCAGAACCACTGTGAGAAGTAGGATTTATTTTAGAGATTAAATCTTACACAACTGTGGGAGCTGATGAAGTATCTGCAAGGCTGTACCCTCTGCATCTGGTATTGGGGCTGATGACACTGTAGGTCAGTTGTGCCACTAGTAAGGAAGGAGAGGTGGGCAAGAGTGAGGATGATCTGGAATCCATAAGAACAAACTGGGACCCAGGAACACAGACTGGAACCAGTGTTTATCTTTTTCTGCCTCTATCATCAATGCTGTGGTGACCAGCTGGAGAAACTGGAGCCCTTTACCATGGAGCTGCACACATACCTGGCCAGGACCCTGTGAAGCTGAATGAGGAGACCCAAGGGAGCTGGGAGAGCTGCGGGTCCAGAGAGCTGTCACTGACTTGCTAGTTCATTTTCTTGGCCTAGGGTATGTGCAAGCTGTTACAGTACCTAGGGCAGTAAATGACCTCATGAGCATTAAAAATGGCTGCTCTTTCACTTCTACCTTCCAAATCTAGTGACCAACTCCAACCCAGAACCACACAGAGAAGGGCGTTCTGGGAAATGTACCTCCAGCTTAGCTAAATTGACACACTACAAAGTCACCAGACTATTATTACCTATTATTACTAAACTCTTCTTGTGTGAGAAGTTGCCTCAGTGCTTCAAGACTATGCACCAGCATGTAGTCTACATGTGCGTCAATTAGGAGAGTTTTCTCTACAAGTTCAAAGTGTCTAATGCTGACAATATCTATATCACAGAGCTAAAAGAATTTTATCAGCTCCCATCATTAGTTGCTAAAAATATAGAATCACAGATGTAAGGATGAATCAAGCAAAGTTCACTAACTTCAGTAATAACCATTTACCAACACGTTCTAGTTCCCATGGAGCATAATTGGTCTAAGGAGGTCTTCTATGAATGCTACCCATTAAGAGGCAATGTGGACAAAAGAACAAGTGCCATTTCATTTTTTAACCTCACAGTTTAAAAGATTCTTACATTTCTTTAATCTTTTGTGTGTAATGTTAGAGCGTAGTTTACTTTCATTTGAGGATCAAAAAAAATTCCCATTAACCTTGGAAGCAACTATGATCCCTTATTACATTTTTCTAATCACCTTGTTTAAACTTCTTTTCACACTATATAAACATGTTAGTTTTAAATGTTGTTCCTAACACAACTTTAGCTTTGGGCCATGAAATGGGAAACTTGTACTTCTTCGGCCTTTGTCCTTCATAAGTAGGCACTGCTTATTTGTCACAAACATGAAAAAACAGAATGTTAGTGTGTTCTGTGAAATTTTTGTGACTTTTATCAGTGGAACACAAGCCGAGAACCAAGCCAAGTCCTTTTCTGAGGTAAGCAGGCCTTAGCCAACTCTTTATTAGCTTCAAAGGGAGGCAGGGAATTGAGGCAATTATCTGCATTACAGAAAGCAGACATCCGTAATTCACCCCAAGGGCATGCTCGGTCATCTTCTCAATTTTCTGCCTGCCTTGCCTTCCCAGGGAAGGCAGCGCCCTCTTCAGCAGACCCCATGTGGTAAAAGACTCTGTGGCCACATCATCAATTTGCCCCACAGTCCTGACACAATTCTGTCAGAAAACCTTTTCCTTGTCTTTATGAAAGTTAAGGGATTTTCAGGCTTTTCTTCTGTGAATGGGAAACAATTAAGTCATTGCACTACCAAGGAAGGTTTTCCTATTCATCTCTGGCCTCTCAGAAGCAATTTCAGCTTCACTGGCTTTATTCTTTGTTGGAAATAACTGTGACAAAGTCGAATGCATTGCATCTGTTTTGGAGGCCCTGCGACCTCCTGCAGCTGACTGCAATTGCAGCACGTGTGAGGCATTTTCCCTAAACAAATCCATTATATGGGGTTGCTGGGCAGGCTCTGCACAAAAACCCTCAATTCAATGCCATAACATTTCTCAAATGGAGGCCAGAGTTCAAACCATTTAACTGGACCCTCCATATAGGACTTATCCATGAGATAGCTATTCAGACATCAATAAGAAGTCTCTGGAGTTTGCCAATTACTCAGTCTTCTCATATTTAGATCTAAATGTATTCAATAGAACCAACTTTTTATATCTCCCTCAAAAGAAGTCCTTTTTGATCTCCCTTAAAGTCACATTTGGTATTGGCAACCTTATTTACTTACCTTGCAGGAGTTATTAGTAATTCACTTACAATAATTAAGAAAGAGGGCCGGGCATGGACCAAATTTTAAAAAAATGAAATGATGGTGCTTGTCTGTTTTAGGCACAGTGCTAAATGCTTTACAAGTATTCTAGGAAAGGTAGTGTGTATGGTTGCCGAGTTGACAAGGGGTGGACTGTGATGGTTAGGCTAATGTGTCAATTCGGCCAGGTAATTGTGTCCAGGTGTTAGGTCCAGCAAGCACTGGGCTAATTGTAATACAAGAGCATTTTTTATGGACTTAGATCACCAGTGAGTTTACTGCATGGATGGGTGATTACATCTGCATCAATCAGGGAGATTGCATCAGCAATGGGTGACGCTTTTATCCAATCAGTTGAATGCTTTAAAAAGGGAAGGGATTTCAACATTCAGAGAGAATTTCCCAGCTCGTCTTTGGACAGCCAACTTCTCCCAGAAACTCATCAAGGACCTCATTGGACTTTCATCGGAGCCCCTGGTTTGCAGCCTGCCTGCGGAACCTGAACTTGTGCATCCCCATGGTCACGTGAGAGACTTTTATAAAATCTCATATTATTGACAGATATATACTGTTGATTCTGTTTCCTGAGAGAACCCTGACTAATACAGCTTGGTACCGGAAGTGGTTCTTGAGGAACAGAGTCTTAAACATGGGATGTCTGAGGTGTTTCTGGGAGTTTTGTAATTGGCTCTGTAATTGGACTCAAGGGTACTAATGACTCCCTTTCCAATAATGAAAAAGTTGCTAATAGTTCATGGCGTGAGCTGGCAATAGAGCTACACTGGATTCCCCTACTTCCACGCTTATAAGAAGAAAGGATCTGGGTGAGAGTGTTTTCAATACCTTAACAGAATTTTGTGGAGTCAAAAAGTATAATGATGTTGGTTGGCTCCTCCTAAATTCTCTGTATACAGTTACAAAAGAAAGAGATGAGTTAAAGTCTTCAAATTTGAAACTTAAATGCTGCATGAATGATATGAAAGTTTCTACATGTGCCTTGAGAGAAAATCTTGTCTCCTGTAGCCACATACTTGAGATATCTGAGAATCAAACCCAGACTCTCATTGTACGAGTAGCAGAATTACAGAGGAAACTAAAATCTCAACCTCACAGGGTTTCTGCAATTAAAGTGAAGGCATTGATTGGAAAGGAGAGGAACCCCGAGGATTGGGATGGAGACATATGGGATGATGATAATATTGGTGGGGACATTGGAACTCTAAATTCTGCTGTGACTTTACTAGATAAACCTGTTGTGGCCTGCCCTGTGGAGACCACACCTTGTCAACCTTGTATCATCCAGCCTCCAGCCTGCCCCAGGGTGTCCGGACCTCCTTCCAGCCCTGAGGTGGATACCAGCCAAACTGAAGCCTGCACTGCCCAGCCTCTAGCCTGCCCCAGAGAGTCTGGACCTCTTCCCTATGGGATCAAAACCCCCTCTCAATTAAAGGTGGAGTGGGCATCACCATCCCAGAATCCTCAGGATTGGGGAATAAATTATGGACCAAAGTAGACTTACTGGTATTCTACTATAGACTTATTGTGATTCTAGCAATGTAAGAACTTATATCATTGATGTGGAGGCAGTGGCCACTGGAGGTTCTGAGGGCAAGGAGAGGGAAAAACAGGTGTAACACACAGGCATTTTCGGAACTCGGGAATTGTCCTGAATGACATTGCAATGACAGATACAGGCCATTATATATCTTGTCATAACCTACAAAATTGTGTGGGAGAGAGTGTAAACTACAATGTAAACTATAGTCCATGCTTAGTGGCAATGCTTCAAAATGTGTTCATTAATTGTAACGAATGTACCACACTAATGAAGGATGTTGTTAATGAGGAAAAATGTGAAAGGTGTAGTGAGGGGGCATATGGGAATCCCGTTTATTTTTTATGTAGCATTTATGTAATCTAAGTATCTTTAAAAAAAAATAAAAATATATTAAAAAAAAAAAAGAAGATCCTTTCACTGGTTTGGGGGAAAACCAGGAATAAAACAGAGAAGTAGAAAGTAGGACTCTTGCATTTGTTCTCCTCTACTGCCTCAGTTTTAAAGCTCTCTCCCCTAGGTCTCCATATTGATATGCTATAAAGCCACAAACTTATCTACCATGGAAAGAGTTCACCCAGACTTTCAAGTGGTTCCATCTGTACTTTTAAAAAATCAGTTTGCTCCCTGGGCTCCTTACTGTTCTACAAATTGAATCTAGGTCCCAGAGCTCAGAACCTTCAAGTTAATCTGAAATTAAGCATCTGAGATGTATAATAAATATAATGTGCATCCCCCTAACTGCTTAGCACATTCCCATAATTTAGTTAATAAGGGAAGATTTTATTGGAACCTGGCTTCTTTTTGCTTTATAAAAGTGTTTAAAAAGGAAAACAAGAAATCTCTTGTTACATTAGTCCATCCCAGGGCCCCTAAATGCATGTGTTTTAAGGGTTAGAACAGAATTAGATATCTGCCGTACCTTTTTTCCAAACTCTCTTGCTTTAATCTTGAACTTACTGACTTGAGATTCTGCTGTCTCTGCCCTTTCCGGCATTCAGCTCATGTTGCTGCTGCTTATACTTGGAAAGATATTGATTAGCTTGTGCTTCCTATAAAAATTAAAAAAAGAATAGACATCCTTGTGCCTACCTGGCCATATTTTTTTCTGCTCTGACATGAGAATGTTGAACAATGTGTGAAAGGTATCTAAACTTCTGAGTATGGAATGGAATATATTTTGGCATGATATGTAGGGATTCAGATTTTTCAGCAGGCACAAGATCCATTTTATAACTGATATTCCTTAGAAATTCAGAACCTGGTCGACACTTTCCACCAACTGAATGTAGTACAGCTTTCACAGACTTGCCATAGGATAACCACAATTATTTCTTTTGTAATCAGTTCAACATCCTATTCTTTTTCTGGACAGAGGGGGCTTGTATTTAAAATTTTATGTCAACAGGCATTAGACATAGTAGCGCTTAAGCCCAAATCATTTACATAATCAATTCAAAACCCCTCAAAGGGACAATGTTATTATGCACAAACCAATGTATATGACTCTTAATTACATTCCATGTAACTATGGACTGTAGCCCAGGAATGGCAAGTACATTTCAAGCGAAAGTGGTTTTGTCCACCACCAAGTCCAGACTCATCAGGAAAATACTGGGAAATTATTTATGTTCACCCTAGGTTTTGGGGGTAGGGAAGGTCCCAGGGGACTGCTCTACCATAAATTTGTCATCTCTGCATGATATTCTGTCCTTACTTGGCTCATTGTTTTTGCAGGACACCTGTTTGGGTATAACCACAAGGGTGAGGGAGAGAGCACTGACTCCCTGGAGGAAAAAGAACCGCAAACAAACTTTATCAGGTGAAAAATTCTAATTTGAGAAAAAAACAAGGAATAAGCAAACAATAAATCCAGCTGGTCCTCTCTGGCAAGCTTTTACCTACCTCAAAACTGCATATCCCCATTAGTCAAAAAGGGCTGGGAAATCCATGAGGCTGCAACTGCCCCAGGACTTACCGCTGCCTGACTTGCTGCTTGTAACTTTGCATTTTTAGCTGAAGTTTATTCCTCTGCATCTGCACCTTGCTCAGATTTTTCTTGTCTTCCTTTGCCTGAAAGTGGATAGGTCAGTATATGAAGGTGATTTGAAGGATGCAGCAGTCTACCCTGGGGCTAGCTTCATGTGAGGAAATAAGGGTAAAGAAATGCTTAAACACTGATATGAGAGGTGGTGATTTGAAAAATAGTTTACTAGCTTCCAAGTCCTGAGACATTAATATACACAGCTCTCAGTAACGACAATCATTTCTCTTGATCAACACATAGCACCTCACAAGCCTTTGCTGAGATGTAAGTGGGTGCTGCTAGTCTCAATTCAGTCCTCAGCCCTCCCATCCCAACTACACTCCCTCCTTCCATTTCCACCCATCTGTGGTTGCTCAGAATGAAGTGCCGTTATTACAAAAGCCACATTTACAAAATGAGAAACCAATCTCCTTCCCTAGTCAAACCAAGTCTTCTCCTGAACTTTGTTATTGACGCTTGGCTTTGGATAGTGGAACCAAAGGAGAGATAAGTTTCCCGGAATTCTGGTGTGGGCATCAGCAGAGAGTAAGGAAAATTCTACAAACTGTACAGACCTTGATGTGCCCTTTCTCATGACCTCCATTGCAATGAAAGATTGGGCTGGAGAAAGGAAAGCTGGTGAGACAGGGTTTCTCAACTGTACTTCATGGAATCTTGGGCATTCTGCTGAGGAAAAAGGAGGGGAGACATGGGCAGGTGGGTAGGGCTCTGCATGCTCCCCCTTTCCCCATACCTCTTTAACTGGAGCATCTCTACTTTGTAACTGTGGAACTTCCCAAAGGAGGAT
>JAQZBX010039443.1:0-23034 GCA_029593785.1 Cabassous unicinctus
GGGGTCAGCCGACTGTGTTAAGCACCACAGGCAGGCTTAAAACTCACGAATCTCTATGGTTCAGTCCACACCATCGATCTGTCCAGATAGATGTCCCAAGCTTCTTACTCCACACACCCACAGCACAGACACCCGTGCCGCACCTTGTCCACTCTCTGCCGTGATCTGGGAGCTGCTTGCAGTCGCCCTCCTAAGCCGAAGCCATCTTTTTCCCTCTCTTCCTACATATCTTGGACTCCCCCTCCTGCTGAGTGTTCTATGGCTACTGACTCCATGGTTTGGTGACATATCAGCATTGTAAAAATGGTGAAGGTTACTTCCTATCAATTCAAAGCATTTTTGTTATTTAACAGTTTCAATTATTAATGAAAACTATAACCTACTTGATCCTAAAAAAAAAAAAAGTTTTTAAAAATGCTCTTGATCTAATTTTTAGAAAGTTTACAATTTTTTTTTCAGGAAAATGATAAATAAATCACAAGATCTCTAGTGGACCAGCAGTTCTTCCTCTCTTCCTTTATGGTGACAGTCTGGTGCCACAAACAAGGAAGAGACTGCAGGAGGCATCCCAGCTCTGGGGAGGGTGAGCCTGAGCCAGTGCCACATATCAGACAACTTAAGATGTTTCCTTCACTTTCCACCTTTATTTCAGTATCTCAAAAACTGAGAAAAGCACATCCCCTTATTCAATACATGCAGAAGGTACTTGAAACCACAGAACAAGTTGTGTCTTCTTAGAGGGCTGAGGTAAGTATAGTTTTATATTATTTTATACAATTTGCATACTGAAAAGGTGCACATTTTGGAAACCGTGCCAAATTCACATGAATTCTTAAGACAAGAAAGAAACTGTCAGAGTGGCTACTTTTATTCTATGACCTAAGACATGCCTAGGGCTTGTCTCTGTGCTGCTGGAGTACAGCAAAGCTTGTGGAGTACCCATCTATTTACACCTCTGAAGAGAAGCTTTAAAACTGGCAAGTGAGCAACTGGCCTGTCCAGCAAAATTTTAGGTATGGGTTATATGCCACGCATCAATAGGCTCTTTCATTGTTGGCTATTAGTGGCACTTAATACACATCATCCATTGGCATATCATTTCTTGTCCTTTTGGATGTTGTGACGGTTTCAATAATAAGACCATTCTGTTGGCTAGAAAATAAATTTACACAAACCATAAGTTTATTAAATGAGAAATGCCCAGTTGGAAGGAATTTAATATTCATGGTAAATTTTCATGTTTTGCAAATTAGGAAAGATTGTATCTAATGTCCTGAAAATCCTTGCCTGTTCCTAAATTGACTGCTGTCCAGAATGCACGAGACCAATGCTACCTGCACATTCAATCTACTGTTGAGCCTGACATTCTCCTTTATTTGTAGATGAATCAGACTTGAAAATCCTAACTCATCTACCTGAAATTATAAAACCGCAGGCATAATACATGTTTAGCTACTATGAAATTAGTTTCTTTAAAAAAAAAATCTTTTTGCCATTTGAAAACATCCTCCATACATACCACGGAGGTTATTCAGAATATAAAATAAAATTTATTAATTTTTGTTTCTGATAAATCTATAAAATGCCTTAGTTGTACTTTTCTATTACAACCACAGCCTCTGGCCAACAAGTATGGTCTGTACTCAAGGGACCAGGGCGTGGTTTAGGTAAACCCAGACACCCTGGAGTTACAAGTGAGCCAGCAATGCTGGCCTTCTTCAGGCTTGCTTCTCCTACAACTAACACCTGTGAGAGAGGAGCGACTCTACACCAAACAGGGCGAATGCACAATGTGGACCACTGGTGGTTGGGCAAAGGGCCAGGCCAGTACCCTGAGAGGTATTTAGTTTATGGAGCAGGGCCGGGGCCTTAACCAGGATACATTCCCTGTGAGGCTCCTGCTGCCCTCTTCAGGGGCCTCTTTCCTTTATCACCCGCTAAACCCGACGCCAGCAGGGCTTCCCAGGCATCTGGGGCACTAGCAAGTCCCTGCAGCCTGGCCTGAAAAGTCAGGTTCTGGGGGTTTGGCGAGCGCGGGCGATCGGGTCCCGTCGCGAGAAGCGACCTCCGCCCGAGCCCGCAGGGCAGCTGGAGGTGGCCAGAGCGCTCGGCCTCGGAGGGTCCAGGAGGCCCCCGGCCCAACGGCCCGTCGCGAAAGAGGGGAGCGGGGAGGAGGGCGGGAAGGGAGGGAGGAGAGGGGCAACCGGCACGGCCCCGCGCTCGCCCGCCTCAGCCCCGCGGCTCCCCGCAAATTCCGTGGGGAGCAGCGCTTACCCGTCGCCCGGGCCCCGCGGCGGGCCCTGGAGGGCGCCGGGGCTGCCTGCCGAGCTCCCTCCCGCCTCCGCGCCTGCCTCGCTGCAGTTGCTGCTGTGGCTGCTGCCCCCGCCGCGGTCGGTGTCAGCAGCGCGGCGGGGGCGCGGCGCTTTTCCAGCGGGTTTCGGTTGAAGTCGGGTAACCGAGAGGGCGGAGCGACTGCCGCAAACCGGCCGCGAGCGGCTACCGCTTGGCGGGGGTCGGGGAGAGGGGCGGGCGCAGCCCTGGGGCAGGCGCAGCCCTCGCCCCCCGCAGCCTCCTGCTGAGCCGCCGCGGAAATCTGATTTCTTATCTGTGTCCCGTTTATCCCATGTCCTCTATACGGAATAAAAACACATTCACAAATTAAAATATTCCCTAGGAGTGACTGCTCTCATGGGAAACACTGAAGGTAGAGAGGGAAGCTCTAACTTCTTTCCATTTTTTTCTCTGTAACATTCTTCTTTCTTTCCCTTTGCATTGCCTCCTCAATTCATTGCAGCTTCACAGCAGAGCAGACAGCTGGGTGTTTGCAGTAAGCCCTGATATTGTGAGCACACTGCAGGTTTCTTCTTCTTGTGTTTGTCGCCATTCTTTTCTGTATCTGTCATTCCAGCTTAGTGTATGTGCTGCTAAAGTGAACTTTTCCCGTATATAGGTAAAATCAGGTTTGTAATTAGATATACAGAATATATGATCAAAAGTGTAAACAATAGAGGGTTAGGGTCTTGTGAATTTGAGCTACTCATTTGGCATAGTAGGATCGATTTTGTCAGGGAAAGCTGCTAAATAAGATTTTAAAATATTTACTGAATAATGGATTTTTACATTGTTGGATATTATCTTTTCAGGAGATCTCAGCGCTGTTGAGCTGCTGATGCTGACCATAGATGTTAATAAACAAGTGATTGCAGCCCATGAACAGGGCAAAGCTATTGATTTAAATAAGTAAGTGGATCTCTTCAAAAAGGGCCAGTCTTGTTCTTAGCTAGTACATGTCTTTTATGAAATTATCTAATACTACTTATTTCTATCTCATGGTTTATTTTGTATTTGAGAATTTTAGCTTTCGCCCCTGCCTTTTTCACTCTTTTCTCTATGGCAGAATGGCCTCATATCTTAATAATCCTAAGAGCTTCTAACATTTAGTGGATGCTTACTCTATTCCAGGCACTGTTCTTAGTGCACTAAATGTACTTGCTCAGCTAATCCTCTCAGAAATTTATGAGGTTGGTACTGATGTCACCCTCACTTGACAGATGAATAATCTGAGGCATAGAGAAGTTAGATAACTTCTCTGGCCATAAATAACTGGCAATTGGCAGAGCTAGATTTGAAATTAAGCTGTCTGTCTCTTGAGGTTATGCCCTTATTTTTTTCACTATACCACTCTACATCCCTCTATTTCTTAACTTTGATTGTGGTTGCATGAATGGTTGCTTTATAATTTTTTATTAAACTGTATTTATATGTTTTATGTTCTTTTCTTTATATAATACTCCATATTAGAAAAAATCTTTATAAAATATGATTTATTTCCTAATTTGCTTCTGCATAACCTCCCATGGTTTTCATGATAGTGATTTTTAAACCAGCAGTGATTTTGTTCCCTCTGGGAAACATTTGGCAATGGCTGGGAACATTTTTGCCAGTTGGGCAGAGGCCAAACATGATGCTAAACATCTGACAATGTACTGGACAGCCCCCCACAACAAATAATTATCTTGTCCCAAATGTCAGTAAAGCTGGGATTGAGAAAATTGTAGGGTAAGAATAGTACTTTGAACGTGGAGCAACATTTTGTATAGGCCTACATTGTGTTCTTGTCCTGGATCCCTCCCCTGTAGTCCTCTGATATTCATTCTTTCCAGTACCCCAGGGCGAGAAGAGGAAGTCATTTTTTTATGAATTTTGTTTTCCTCTTTCCTTGAGATTCACAGATCTTTAAAGCCATGCTGTTGTCTCCTGATGAAGGTATGGGGAAATGGCAGGAATTAATAATGTTATTTAGTCATCCTTTTGGTAGCTTGTCTTGGAAATATTGTGACCTTAATAATGCTATCTGTTTTACATTCAGGGTTAAAACCAGGACAGCATCCAAATATGGCCTTTCAGCCCAGCCCCACCTGGTGGATGTCATTGCTGCAGTCCCACCTCAATAATGAAAGGTCTTGGTCCCCAAGTTAAAGGGAAAACCCATCAGAACTGCCAGTGGGGTGAGTGATTCTGTTCCTGAAATATTGATTGTATATCTGTTCTTCCAGAAATCCCTGCCTTCATGTAACACTCAGGTAGTAAGGTGGAAGTGGGACATTCAGCCAGATAAATACCATATACTATGATATGCTCTTAGTGAAGACATGAGCAGAATGCTATAGAGGGCAGGGAGGAAAAAACTGAATTGTGCTTAAAGGAGTAGATGAGGGTTTTATGCCTTCTTTACAGTTTATAGATGAGGCTTCATGACTTACCACAATATGATAAATGCTGGTCATCTTAACCTGTTAGCTTTCAATATAATTGGTACTTATAAAAATTTCTTTCTTTTCTTTTTCTTTTTGAGGTACTGGGTCTGGGGGTTGAAAGTGGGGCCTCATATTCAGGAAGCCAGTGGTCATCCCTCAGGTAGTTTTGTCACTTGATTGCTTCTTTTTTGTTTTTGTTTTTAGGAGGCACTGAGGACTGAAACCCCGACCTTCCATGTGGAAAGCAGGCGCTCAATGGCTTGAGGCACATCTGCTCCCCTAAAAGGTCCTTTTAAAAGATAGTTATTGGTGCAATGTAGTTCTATATATGGTAATTGTGAAATGATTGGCACAATAGAGAACTCTATGGAAGTCCAGAGGATAGAGATGTCCCTTACTTAGAGGAACTAGGGAGAGCCCAATAGAATGCCTGAAGCTTGCTTGACTTACAAGTTGCATTTGAATAAGTAGTGAAGAGCAGGCTCAAAGAATAATGGGTTCAAAGGGCATGGTGAGCTAAGGTACAAAGGTAGAAATAATAATGAGGTGCGTTCAGGGATCAGTTTGACTAGAGTTTATATTTTGTTTGAGAAAGCAATAGGGCATTAGGTTGGAAAGTTGGTTTGGGATCAGCTGGTAAAAGATCTTAAATGTTTGACAAAGAAGCAAGATAAAAGTGAACTGCTAAAGGCTTTGAAATGGGGAATGATATGAACAAAGTATATTTTAGGAAGCTGAATTTGGAAGCAGCAAGCAGGGTGGCTTGGAAACAAAAAGACTAGTTAGGACACTCTTTGTTTGACTTAGGTATGAAGTGTTAAGGACCTGAGTTAGGAAAGATATTCTAGGATAAAAGGAAGGATAAGTGTGGGAGACAGGAAGGAAGAATTGATGGGATTTGAACCCTTTCAAAATCTGTCACCCAGAATTGAAGACTTTGTTCTTGATATGATATAACAAGTTCAATCTAATTATTCAAATTGGGATATTATTATTCTAGTAATCACAGCTTGTGTTAATTTGTTTAGTGGCCATATTTCTTGGATCATATTACATTTGCTTCTAATTAAACCTCAAACTTGTGCAAAAATATATCACAATCCTGGTCTCTTCTTTGTAGTTTATTGAAGTGTATTTCTTTTGTTCTGTTTTTGTTTTTTGTTTTTTTTTCTTTTTGTTGTTGCTGTTTGTATGTAGTCTAAAAGTGTCAAACAATTCTAAAGTCTTGTTAAGAAAAACTAGTAATCCCATGCCCCTCACATCCCATTTCTTCCCCAGGCAACCACTTTGAAATCTTAGTCAATTTCTTTGGCTTTGATCTTCATATCTCTAAAAAAGTATAAAAGCTTTAAAAATATAGGGGAACATTTAACTTAGAAAATGTTTCTCTATGGCACCAAATGCATGACCCATAAAAGAAAAAAAAATTATTGCACTTCATAAAACTAAAAACTTTCAGTTTTTCAAAAGAGATATTTGGATGAACATAAATAAAAGCCACGGACCTGGAGAAAGTGTTTATATATCATATCTCTGATAAAAGACTTTAATACAGAATATATTAAAAATCTCAAAGTTCAAAAAAAAGAAAATCAAAATTTTAAAAAGAGGCAAATAAGCACATGTACCATGTTTGATATCTTAAGACATTATGGAAATGCAAATTAAAATGACAATGAGATACCAGTACAGATCTCTTAGGATGGCTAAAATTCAAAAGACTGACTGTACCAAGTGTTTACAAGGATATGGAGGAACTGGAACTCTCATACAGTGCTGGTGGGAATCTAAACTGGTACAACCACTTTGTAAAACAGTTTGACAGTTTCATAAAAAGTATGGTCTACATATGGTCCAACCATTCCACTCACAGATTTTTACTCATGAGAAATGAAAGTATATGTCAATTCCAAGTCTATACACAAATGATCATAGTAGCTTTATTTATGTTAGACAAAACCTGGAAACCAATCCAATGTACATCAACAGGTGAATGGATAAACAAACTATTGTATAACCATACAATAGAAGCTGCTCAGCAATACGAAGGGTTGAACTTCTAGTACACGCTACAATATGTATGAATCTCAAAATAACTGTACTAAGTGAAAAAAGAGAGAACAAAAAATTACATTCTGTGCAATTCTATTTTTATCAAATTCTGAAAATGCAAAGTTAGTGGATCAATGGTTGCGTGGGGATGGGGTAGTGACAGGAAAAGAATGTTAAGGGAGGATTACAAAGGGACACAAGGACACTTTTGGAGTTGATGTATATCTTCATTATCTTGATTATGATCACAATTTCACAGAGGTATGCATATGTCAAAACCTATCAAATTGTATACTTCTAAGAGGCATGTAGTAGTAAATCCTTGCGGTCCTAACTCACATTTCCTTCATGACTAATGAGGGGTTGGGATCATTATAGACTTGGACCCCTGAGAAAAATCTAGGCTGGGCAGAGAGGTTTGGGAACCATTGTGTAAGAAATGTTGACCCTGTGGATTCGAGTTCCTCATTCAGGCAGAACATAAAGCATCAGGAAAGAAGAAGCCTCTGATGAATGTTCAAAAAAGTAAGTTGTTCTTTGATGAGGAACTCTTGGCCTTATTGACATCAAGAATCAGCCATGGGTACAGATTCAGAAGAGCTGAGTGATAGCGAACCTACTTTCTATGCCCTGGTTCTAACATATCTAAAGGACATTTGCATCTAACTGGGAGAAAGTCCCCCAAAAGACTTTGAGGCTTTGTGGGCTAAGCATTGACCTTGGGTAAGTAACAGGCTGGAAAGACTAATGATAGTTCACAGTATCTATCCCCTGATCCTAGAGAACTCCTGCCATGGAGTCTCTGAGAACAACAATTCTCTTGGCAAAATGGCCAACAGGTGTTCACAGCTGTTGTATCATGGCCCACTGCAGTAAATGCAGGGGCTTGTAACTTTCTGAGAACAAGAACATAACCTTATTGGCTGTGGCTCCAAAGGTGAATGCATAGGACCATTTTTTTCTAAAAGGGCCTGTGGGGTCCAAAGCAATGTGGACAAGTAAAACAGCTTGTGAGACAAGAAGAGAGCTCTGAGACATTCCCACAGTTCATCTCCAAAGTAGCCATCCCTCTCTGTAGAGGAATTACTGGGTGTTGAATATTTTGGCTTATCTGGCATAGTCTGATGCCCTCTGTACCAAGTTTGGGGCTAAGCATGGGTTCAGAGTACCAAAGAGAGGAAGGCAAAATGCTTGTCTTCAATGAGCTGTAAGTCTAGTAGTGGCACAGGCAATGACATGAGGTAAAGATGACATAAAGCAAATGGAATGAGTTCCATCTATGAAAGGCACAAGCAGTATGCCTTGAGAGCCCAGAGCAAGAAGTATGTCCTAGACAGGTTTGGGGTACCATGCTCTGCACCCAGATACCATCTCTGAGAGCTGTTCTTCCAATGTCCCTGATGAAGATCTGGGTATTGGTGGCTCTCTTGGTACAATGTGGTCACCCCTTTCTAGTCCCCTCTGATTGGACTGTGGATGATCACCACTTGTTAATGACCAATCACATACTTTTTCTGCTATTTTGGGTTTGTGTCCCAGAGGACCTGTGCCATTTAAAAAGTTCTGTTCTGGTAATTCATGCCAAGTTGGGATCAGAGTCCCTGCTACAAGCCAGCTAAAGTCAGAGGGAAGCAGAGATCCTAAATCAGATAGTAAAGTCACATGACAGTGGAAACTGGAAAGATTGTGCTGAGGGGCTCCCAGAGACACAGAAAGGCAGAAGGAGTGAGAAAGACGCAATGTCCTCCAGATGTCCATTTCAAAATCTTCAGTTCCCAGCTGCACTGACAGTTTCTGTGAGATCTGTGTAACTTTATGAAAAAATCTTTTATTCTTTCTTCCTTTATGTAAGCAAGCTTGAGCATATATCTGTGTCATGAAATGAAAGTGGACTAACTACCTTGGTGTAAACAGCTACATTTGGGAGAAGATAAAAGCTTTCCCAAGGCCAAGCATTTGAGCTGGGTCTTTAAAGAGAAAGCAGGATGGTAGAGAGTCAGGAGAGCCAGACCTTACAGGGAGGGCCTGGGTGGGAATCCTGGCTTCCCCTTCCTGTGCCATTTGGCTCACTCTTCTTCACCTTCAAGGCTCAGCTCGAGCAGCACCTCTTCAGGTGAGCATCTGTAAGCACCCACACACCACCCTGAGATGCTGCTTCATCTGTGCTCTCTTGGAACTATGTTCAGGTCCCCATTGCAGCACACCTCCCTTTTGAGATTACCTGTTTAGTAAATGATAAACTCCTGGGGGGGGGGTGGTGGTGGCAGCTGAGGCATACAAAGATGAGATGCACAAAGCACATTTGAGGAAATGCCTTTTACTGAAATGTGTTGAATTCTAATCAAGTCCCCAGCTGTATTACTTAAGAGCTTTGTGACACTCAGTTACCCCATCTTTAAACCAGAGATGGAACCACCTATTCTTCTCATAGCACAGAGCCAATGCAGAAGACAAATGAGGAACTGCTTTATAAACTGTGGAGTGCCACACACCTGTGAGGGGTTCTTATTTGTTGAAGATGGTGGCCCAAAACTTTTCAGAGAAGCAGGGGTTTTAAGGGAATGTGGCCAGGAAACAAGTCAATTGTGCCATTGCTTATTAGTTGAAAGCTATTTATTGTGGTAGATATGGAACTCCTACTTCCTAGGAATTCCTGCTCCAGGCCCCACCAGCCAAATGCCCAGGACAGAGTCTGAAGAGCTTCTTAGCCACATGGCCCAGTCCTTCTCTGTGCCCCATCAATGCAGCTTAGACATGGCAGATGGGCTCTGTCTCCACCAGGGGGTAGTATCCAGAATGTGTCCAGCTGCTCCTCCCAGCCAGCACTGAGGGTCCCTGGTCATTGTTGTGGGACTTCTCCCACACCACAGTCCAGGTCACCCCCAGCCTCAGTCCTGACATCTTGGCTTCTTCCCCTTCTCCCAAGCCCAAGTCTTAGACTTCAGCATATGTACACCTTGAGCCTGCTCAGGTTATGTCCGTCAGGTGATTGGTGAGAACACTGAACTAACTTGGGTTAAGTTCTTGTCACTTGTTAGCTGCAGGGACTTGGGCAAGTCACTTAACTTCTGTCAGCCAGAGTTTGCTCGTCCATTACCTCCATCAAGCTAGGTTGGCAAGAGGATTTATCAAAATAATGTAAACAATGAAAAGATTCAGTGTCTAGCTTATTTAGTGTTTGCAATAGAGATTAGCTGCATTATTACTATTAATATTATTATTATTATTATTTTTAGGTGATGAGTCACAGATATGAAGAAGTAGAACTCAAGGAAAAATGTGTTAAGGTCTAGAAGGCAATGCAGAGACTCAGGAAAGCAGAGATAGAAGGATCTGAAATGCTCCCCCAGTCCAGGAGAACCTCCTGTTAACATGCTTAAGGCAATTTTCCAACAATATAGGGTTGCAACTGTGCTGTCTCCATTGATGAGGAACTCTCTCCCTCATGCCTCCAGAGGCAGACATTGTCCTGAGTGTAGAAAAGCTTTCGTGGAGTGGCCTGAGTCCCTTTGAGGTGTTTTCAGTGCCCTGTCCTGCATCACCTAGGGTGGGAGTGGTAGGGTACCAGTCATACATCAACACCCCAAACCTATGGAGACAACCTAGTGTGTCATCTGAGAGCATACTTACACACTTCCATGTACAACTACTTAGTATAAAATTTGGAAACTGAGGCTCAGAGAGAGAAAGAGAGGGATTGGCCCAGGGTTCAGGGGTAGGCAGTTTCCAGAAGATAAGGTAGGGTTACAGCCTCCAAGCCAGGGCTTAACACCCTCGCATAGGGTTTCCTACATAGGCAGAAACCTCCAGAGGTTGTCTTAGGGCCAGGAGCCAAGGGCAGCCCCAGAACACTTACCTGGTGGTTTGCAGTCTGGGAAGATTCCTGGGTCAGGGCTTCTCCCACAAGCAGGTGGTCCTTTCCTCCTCCGCCAACTTCAAGAACTTCTCTAGTTGGAAAGTGAGGGATGAAGTCAAGGGCTGTAGATTCCTTGGGATCAGTGCTTTGGGTAACTTGTTGCTGCTCTCACCCTGCTTGACTGAAGGAGAGGTCACCAGGTGTGCTCTCAACTATCAAATAATTTCCAATTATGAGCACTGAATTAATGAATAGACAGTCAAATGATGGTACCACAAGAGCCGTATGCCCCAAGGCAACAAAAACGTCTCCTCTGGCACCAACATCCACACTGAGACATCAAGACTCTTTGAGAAAATTGACTAAATGGGGATAATTCCTGCTGTGCATTGGTCTTTGCCAAAGTAACCCCAAATAGATGGTATTCAAACCAAGGTCAGTTTTTGACCATCTAGGACCATGGATCACTCTACTCAAACCATCCCTGCCACATGAGTCAGTGCCTCTAAACCTTGACCAGCCCCTTTCCTAGCTGCATGAACTTCAACTTGAACTTTCCCTGGTCTCAGCCAGAGAGTGATGGTGGGAACTGGCTCTGCCTGCAGAACAGTGGCTTGGTTTGTGGATACACTAATCAAGGGCATCCTTCCTTCAAGGAATGCCTCAATCCACCCTGGGCTGGAGGGCAGCATCAAGTATCATGTCACAGCCAGGACCAGACTCAGCTGCACCCATGGCTGGGATCCCAGCTATTCAGCTTTGTACATGCATTTCTGTCTCCATTACATGACAACCTCTCTCTCTCCCTCTCTCTCTCTCTCTCTCTCTCTCAGCCCCCTTCCCTCTATCTCTGTCTCTCTGTCTCACTTTTATTCTCTCTCTGGTTTCTCCTAGTGTCTGACTCTGGGCTCCAGGTCCAAGTTCCTTTATCTATATGGACTTCAGCCATTTGGATTTAAGGCACTGCAGAATATTACAGACTCTGGGAGAAAACGAGCACTGCCAAAACCCTTGTTTGGACTTCTAGTCTCCAAACCTGTGAGCCAATAAAGTTCTGTAAATAAACCAACAAGTGCTCTTGGGGAGAATCCCAGCTGGGCCACCTCAGGCCTGCCTGAAGAGCATTAGGTCTGAAGTTTCTGTAAATACAAGTGTCAGAAGACAGCAAAGCTTTTGGACACTGAGGTTTTAACATTTGGGAGGTGCCACCTTAATGAAGGACATGTACAAGTGACTGCAGCTCCACCTGCCATGGGCCATTGCATCTTAAACTTCAGGTCCAACCTTACTGGCCTAGGCCTCCCTCCCCTCATGCTACAGTCCAACATCACCCATGGTGTGGCAGTTTGAAACTATTTTATGAATACCAAAAAGGGAAACATTATGTATTTAAACTAATCTCTTCCTCTGGGTGTGATATCCTTTGATTGCATTAAATTCAATTGAGGGTCCTTTGATTAGATTGCTTGATAAGATTGCTTCAGGGCTTTTGATTGGACTATGTCAGGGAGGCCTGATTCAGGTTGAGTCTCTGACCCCTTTCTGGGTCCAATATGAATGGAAACACAGAGAGAGATACACAGAAAAACACAGGAAAATGTGCTGTCATATTTGCTCCTGCCATGTCTGAATGAAGAGGCCCAGTAAGAAACAAGCCCTATGCCAGGTTTGTCTACAGCAGCAGAAAGGCAGAGACATCAGCAGAGATCGGTGGCCTTCTTGCTTCATTGCTTCACCTTGTAGTACCTGGCTTTGGTGAGAAAGCACATGTTAGGGTGCCTCCAGTTGGATTGTTCACAGTCTTGTAAGATTTTACCCCAAATTAGTCCCCTAATAAATGGCAACCCATTTCTGGTACTTTGCAGTGGCAGCCCTTTGGGGGACAGCATGGAAGGAAATACAAGTATCTGACTCTGCTGCACACCCACCTGCCCTCAGCACCCTCTCCTCCCTGCTGGGCATCTGGATGGACCAGTACTCTGAGGATTTCCTGCAGCCATCACACTCTCCCTGCCTCAAGCTGCTGGTGGTCTATGCCCAGGTACATCTACCTGGCTTTGCCTTTGAGCACCGTGCCATAGCTCTCCTTTCACAGATGAGCCACCCAGAGCCTGCTGAGGCAGACCCAAACAGTGAGGAAGCCCTGGGGTGGGAGGACATGAACTTGTGGGTTAGGGCTGGGATTGGACACATAGGTAGGTACTACCAGAGTTTGCCCTTGGACCAGGAGCAAAAAGGAGCCCCAGACAAGTCAGCTTGGAGACTGCCTTCTGGGAACACTCTTTGGGGCTGGATCTTACCCTAGAGATAGTGGGATCTTCTCTGTATTTGAAAGACACTTGGAGCTATTCATGGTGTGGAACCTCCCTCTTCTCCAGCTCTTTTGTCAGCCCCAGAGCTGCAAATGCCTCCAGTGCCACCTCTAGCACAGGTTCCTCTGCCTGCAGCAGACACACGGACAGTTCCAGAGCCTGAATCAGCTCCAGCTCCACCTCTGCTGTCACCTACCAAGTTTGTGGCAGTGCTTGGTCTGGAAATAGAGCCTGATGTATTACCTGATGTTGCACCTGCTTCTGAGCTGAAGGTGGCTCTAGCACCCCCACAACTGCCACCCACAGAGTTTGGGCCCATGACTGCCCTGGAGCTAGCCCTTCCTACTGCATCAGGTGGAACACCTGCTCAGGAGCTGTAGGGAGCTACATCACAATCAGTATCACAAGTTCCAGAGCAGGTGGCTCCCAGATGACCATCTGATGAGCCATTTCCAGAACCAGAGGCAAGTCCAACTCCACCTACATTGTCAACCGTACACATATTGGCACTGCCCATTCTGGGGGTAGAGCCTACTCCTTCACCATCAGAAGAACAGGCTACAGAGTTTGAAGAAGCTTTGGTATCACCTCCACTGCCACCTATGGAGGTAGGACCAATGCCCACTCTGGAGGTAGAGCCGCTGCCATTCCCAGATGTAGCTCCTGCTGCCAGGCTGGAGGAAGCCACGTCACCATCTGTATCACCAGTTCCTGAGCTGGAGGCAGCCCCACCTCTACCTCCAGTGCCATCTACACAGTTTATGGCAGTGCCATTCTGCAGCTACAGCCTGTTAACTCACCTTCACAGCAATGGCTCTCGAGTCAGAGGCAAGTGTGGCACCACCACCAGAGCCACTGCCAGAGCTCACATCAGCACCAGGGCAGGCTACACCACTAGAACCACTGCCAGAGCTCACATCAGCACCAGGGCAGGCTACACCACCAGAGCCTTCTGGCCTCTGTGCTGAGACCTCAGAAGACAGGCTGAGTGAGGAGAAGGCTGACCTCTTGGCTTTCCCTCCTGAGCTGGTGTCAGAGCAGGTGACATGGATGGATGCAGTGAGCAGCTGGCCTCAGCAGGGTGGAGCTGGGTGGATTTTTCTCTCAGGATCTGCTGACCCAGCCCTACCATCTCCTGAATCAGAATCTTATGAGCTGGGCCCAGATCCTGGCTCCACTCCCAGCATGTCAACCTGGGCAAGTTTATTAATCCCCAAGCCTGCATTTCACACCTCTGGAGAGTAGATATAGGACTAACAAAACCTGCAGCATGCACTGACTGTGAAGATGACATGAGAGCAAAGAAATAGAAGCCTGAGGAGGCTTGGCCCTGGGGGGATGAAGGGAGCTCACTGAGGTTCAGCCAGCTCCACAGGTGTGCCACTCTGTGCTGGGGGTCTCCATTGCATCAAAACTAATAAGCCCCTGATATGCAATGGATCCTCAGGCAGGCACTCAAAGCCTCTGATCCAAACAGGGACCATGCACCTGACCACATGCAGTCCCAGGAGGCATTATCAGGAGGGGCAGTGGTGCCGCCCAAGCCTGTGGCTGCATGAGGCACCTCGGCTGCTGAGATGGACTTGTAAATGAAGCTCTCTCCCACTAGCCTTGTGGCTGGGGTCCCTAGAGTGCTAGGTCCCCTCAGGAAACAGAGAGCCCACCCTGTCCTCAGCCTGCTGAGCTCCACCTGAGACCACTGGACACTGGCCTGGGTCTGAGGGCCTTCAGGATCTGAGCTATGTGTGGTGGTGCTGGCTGACATCCCCTCCTCCACAGGAAGTGTTCAAGAAGGTGGTGCCTTATCACTGTCTGGGCTCCATCTGGTCCTGGCACAACAGAATGTGTAAGGAGCACATGGCACCCACCATCCATTCCACCATCACACAGTTGGACTGTGTGATCAACTGTGTCACCTCCACCTACCACGGAAACCAGAGCGTGAAGGCCCCAGACAGGGCCAGGGTGGTGGAACATTGGCTCAAGGTGGCAAGTGTATGCTCTGCGGGCTCTCTCTGGAGTCCTGAAGCCCCTCTTTGTTCTTATCAGCTCTCAGGACTGCAAGCCCTCTCTGGCCTGTAGCACAGCCCTACATTCTCACTATCCAATCAGGTTGCTCCCCCCAGTTGTGTGTGGGTTTCACTCTGTATCCATGGTGAGCCTCATGGTCTCCCTCAGTGTCTGTCTCATCCAAGAGGGGAGATGTCAGCTGAGGGGGCTGAAGCTGGAGCAGGGGGCACTCAGACCATCTCTCATGACATATCTTTCTCCCTTTCCAGGAGTGCCAAATCCTCAACAAGAAGTCCTCATTCTACACCAACATCTATGCTCTCCAAAGTCACTTGATTCTCTGACTGGTGAAGATGTGGGATGAAGTTTCCACGTGGGCAGGCCTCTTTAGGGGACACCAGGTTGGAATAGGGACCCCACAGGGACACCCTTCAGGGAGCCTGGGAGGCAGCAGCTCCTTTGCAGTGTCCAGGCAGGGTGGAGCTCTAGGTCTCCATATCACCTGAGGTCAGCTGTTCTGCCTCAGCACTGATTCCCTCCTCTGTCATTTATGGAGTTGAGCCAAATGGGAACATGTTAAGTGTTTGCTTCTCAGCAACACTCTGTCCAATTGAAATCTACATATGTAAAAACCACCTGCTCATGAAATGGGGATGGGCGTCGCTGTTGTGCCCACGTTAGAGCTCAGCTCCCAAGTCCCAAGTCTACACTGTCCTGCAGTGCTCAGAGCTACCCAATTTCAGCACCACCCACCCAGGCAGTCTGAGTCCCAGGCATCAAAAATAAAAGAGATTAGCCCTTATACCATCCCCTCCACTCCCACATTTCTGCTTCCTTCTTGCCCTCCCCCAGGGCCAGCCTCAGCCTCTTTCAGACTCTGCCTGAGATTTACTCAAAAGAGTGCAACTACTCCAAGGGCAGAGATCTGATCATCAAGGTAAAGAGGAGGCTGGGGGGCGGTCAGGGCTCAGGAGGTTGGGTTGTTAGTTTTTCACTAGAAATTTCTTTGAAAACATCCACTCTGGCCTATTCTGGAGGAAGATGAAGAGTGAGATATTTGGCTTGTGGGCAGGTGGAAGGGGTGTTGTAGGGCAGTAGGCTGTGGTTCTCAGATTCAGTGGACATGCCTGGGATGTTCTGAAGGAGATAATGAACTGGCAGGATGAGAAGTCTCCATCTGCATGGGAGGGTCTCATAACTGTGCCTCATTATGAATGACTTGTGTGCCAGAGAGCTATGAGATATATTTGGGACAAAGGAAACCATGGTAGGTCCTTCCTGACCATAACTAGAATCTTCCACATAAAGGAGGAATCAAAACTTCCATGCCCAGTACTCCTGGCAGCCCCCACCCAACCTGGACAGTCAGACGTGGCACCTTGGAGACATGACCTGAGTGGATGCAGGGACTTGTCTGCAGGCAGAATATCCAGAGTGGACCACTTGGGAGGGATGCCTTTTGTATGCCTTCAGGCAGGTTTTGGGGACTCCATACCAGTGGGCTGCTGCAGGCAGGAGATGCTCACCTAGGTCTCCAGAGACACACTATTCTCAAGCTCAATGAGTGGGATGACACAAGGTCCTCCCACACTCAGAGACCAGGAGAACCAAACACCGGTTAGTGGTTCTGGGTGATGGGGTGACATCAGCTCAGTCCTCCATCTGGAAGGAAGCAGGCGTTCTCCAATGCCCTGATTGAAGGGGCACAAGTCAACACCCTCATGGCCTCTGTGTCCTCATGTGGAGTGGAGGCATGACCATCCAGTGGTGCTGCCCTCACGGTGAGTGGTGAGGCTCAAGGGAGAAAAGGAAGTTGGATGAGCATTCCCATGACTCTGAGGGGAGAGCTCAAAGGCCAGAGGATCTGCACTGCTAGCATGCAAAACTGAGTCTTCTGGACTCTTGATGAGGGGACAGATCTTTGTCCTCATAGCACAGACGAACAGAGGCAGGAGACCAATCCTCTTGCACAAGTTCACTCAGGGGCATCAGGCATGTGGTAGCAGAAGATTTCCACCTGCCCACAATGCCAAGGTGTCTCATACACAAGGGAAAATGGGTGAGGGGTGGAGCACCTCACTGACCTTGTCTGCAACCCTGCAGAAGTTGATCTCTAACTTTTCCACCCTGGAGACGATCCCAAAATCAATCCAGAAGTAACAGCAACCAGAGAGAGTGAGTGTGCCTGAGATCAGGAGGGTCAGTGAGGTGTGGCCTCCAAGTCAGGATGGGGCCCTTCTCAAACTAATCCCTCTTGGGCACTGAGCCTGGAAAGCCTCCCTTCCTTATCCCATCTCCTGACCTTTAGGGCATGGTTTGCTGGAATCCTGGGGGACTAGTTGTATTCAGTCAGAGCAAGAGCCTTGAAGAGCCGACTCAGGGGGAATGGGGTGGGGGAAAGGGTGAACTTGGTGACTGAAGAAAAGTCAGTGCTGGAGGGTGACTTCAAGGGAGTTGGGTGTCCTTGGAGGCTTTGAGTGGAACTTAGGGGGTTACCACTAATGTCCTAGACTGTCCCAGAGGAAGGCTGGGTAGTCCTAAGAGTCTGAGACTGAGGAATTTTCAAAGCTGAGTCTTGGGGACAACTGAGAGACTGTGCTCATCCCCACCCCACACAATGCCACAGGGTGACATCCAGAGCATGGTCCCATGCCTGAGAACAATCATCACTCAATTTTGGTTGTTAGGCCATCCATGCCAGAGTATCTGGATGTAAGTGAACTTCAGGGCCAGGGCAGGGTGGGAAAGGGACCTCCCTGGGCCCTGAGCTTTCAGCAGTGGGCACACCACCTCTCCTGAGAGCTTATGAGCCTCCCTGGTTGCTGGGGTGCTGTGGCCTTCTTACAAAGTACGAAATGGAGCCTGGTCCAAGGGGCCATCTCTCCAGTGCCCTCAGAGGCTGGGTCTGGAAGTCTCTGTGTCTCCACTCCTGGTCCCCACTCCTGGTGCCCAGAAACCTGCCTGGGTCCATCCCTGTCTGGACTGCCCTGTGTGTGTTGACCCCTCAGTAGTGCAGTGTGATAGGGATGAGCGGCTGTGGGATGACAATGGCTGGAGACCCCTTTATGATGGATGCAAACTCTCTGCCTTCCAGAGGAGGAAGATCAATTTTGACAAAAACAGGAAGGTGAGCAGCTGTGGCCATCACTTTGGGTGTGGGGCTGGGGTGGGTTCAGGGAAGAAAAACAGGGACACTCCTGGGCAGGACAACCACAGACTACATGCAGCTTCCACTTAAATTGAGGGGGAGAGTGGGTGAGGGTTATTCATGGGTTGAAGGACAACTTCTTGGAGGAGGAGCTGTGTGAATTCATCCCTGAAGGTCAGTAGAGCCTGGAAGGGAGTGAAGCAGTGGGAGTGTCCCATATAAGCAAAATCAGCCACTGGCCCCCATCCCACCCAGCAAGCCCACCCTGGCCTCAGCAGCACCTCTTCCTTCCCTCTGGCCCCAGGAATACCAGATGGTCACTGAGATCCAGCAGCTCCAGGTGAGCTGCTGCTATGATGCCCTTGTGCCCAATGAACCAATTAAGGCCTGGTTTGGGACCATGGAGGAGCTCAGCAAGAATGACAGGTGAGGCCAGGTCAGAATCAGGCCACAGTAGGAGCAGGATCACCCTGGTGGCTCCTGGGTTAGCATAGGATCTGTTTCATGAAGACATCTGGAGCACACAAATGTCAACTGCTGTGTGGACATTGGAAGGGATGCCTGAGATGTTGCTCTAGGAACCTCACAGCTGCCACTCTGTCCTGTACCTACCACCTGTCTCAGGAGATAGAGCCCTCATCCCAGGGGACCAGTAAGAGCTTCAAGGCCAAAAATGTACTGAAAGGCTTCAAGTGTTGGAACAAAAAGTGAGTTCCCTGTCCAGGCCAGGCAAGTGTTGGTTCGCTTTGGGCTCAGGGAACCTTCAGGCTAATCATGGGCTTGGGGAGCCTGACAGCTTAGCCCTGGGATCCCAGCTCCAATCCTGACCAACCCTGTGACTTTTTGGGTGAGTTTCCCCTTCTCTGGGCTTGTTTCCTCTTCTGTGAATTGGGGTGATGCTGCATGATCTCTAAGGCAGTAGGAGCCCACTGGCATCTTTGGATGAACTGAGCACTTAGCAGGGTTCAGTGTTCGTTGTGCAGGGATTTGTTTGCATCCTGGAGAAAGCCCCCAAGGTAAGCCAACCCATACATCTAGTTGCCAGGCCCCTGAGTCTAGTGGTAGTAGCATCACCCACTCCAGTGCCCAGGTCCAGTGTGGCCATGACTTCAGCAGCAGGGATGCAGCTGACTCACCTTCCATAGATTTGGCCGCTTCCTCAAGCTCTGAGGTAGAAATCCACCTGGACCATATCCCAGAGTCCCAAGATGGCCAGGAAAAGAAGGTGACTGCCCCCCTCTTCTCCCTGTTAGCCCTTACCTTCCTCCTCCCTCTCCTGTGCCTGCTTGGCCCGCTCTGCATCTACAAAGGTGTCAAGGTTTGTTGACTCCTATGGAATTTCTAAAGCCCCCTGGAGCTTCTAGAGCAGCCCTGCAATACCTCAAGGCACTAGGCCTTCTGCTGATTTTTCTGTCCCTCAAAGTTGGGGCAGTCGGCAACTGTATCATCACAGAACTCTTCCGTTGTCACATTAGCATCCAGAAGAACGTCCTCTTCCTCCTCCTCCATCAAACCCAGGGCCACCCTGACCCACCACAAGGGCCATGACTGATGGCCACTCTATGAACAGCAAGGGGGTGACTGCTGCATCATTCATGTCAGCTGGGATGAGGACAACAGTAATAATTACAAGAGCATTCTGGTGAGCTGGGAGTGCAGCCATCACCTTTGGCCCCTCAGTGGTTTAGGCAGTAGAAACATAAGGAATGCCATGTTCCTGCCCTGCCATCCTGGTTCAGACTTCCTAATGGGTGGGGAAGAACAGACAGCCACCTCCAGAGGCAGGAAGAGCATGTGTTTGATGGTGGTCAGGGTTCAGGACTGCGGACATAGGGGTTGAGGCTGGCATGCTGAACGAGGATGGCCATGGACAAGGTCGCTGAGATGGCCTTGGAGAGGAGGAGAGAGGGAAGAGCATGCCAGGTCCTTGGAGGCCATGTGCTTGGCCATCCCGAGGAGCAGCCAGGAGGCCAGGGCTGAGGGAGCAGGTGTCAAGGGGATGATGTGAGGTCAGAGAAATTTTGGGAGCTGTGTCCCAACAGGCCCTGTGGTCTACTGGATGGAGCTTGACTTTCTCATGGGAGAAATGGGAGCCACTGGAGGATCAGAGCAGAACAAGGAAAGCTGGTGACCTTTGGTTTCAGAGTGGAGGTTGGGCCATTGTGGAGAACCCAGACAGTGAGGGGTGGCTGCATTGACCCAGAGGGGTGAATGAAGTCTGCCCCAAGATAGTGGCTGTGAAGATGTGAGCAGGGGCCAGATTCTGGATAGGATGTGCTGGTGGAGTCACCCCAGGCCCCACAGCACAAAGGCTGTCTGAGCTGCCATGTTACCCACCTGTCCCAGGCTACACTTCTCTTGTGGCCAGGAGTAGGTGTGGTTTTACTAAGCTATCAGTTGTTCGACCCTTCACCTGAGCCCTGACTGTAGCTGGACCCTCATGGTCAAGTCACCTGTGGTCTAGACCTTGCAGAGCACAACTGCATTGTGGAGCCCAGGGCAGGCCTGGTGTGCCATAGGTTGTCATCCTGCCCTTCCTCCTCTCTGACATCCAGGCTCAGATTAGATGTGTGTTCTGTTCAGGGGAGTCCACTGCTATCTGGAGGTGTCCTGGAGGGCCAGGATCTGGGCAGGGGCACTCCCCTAGGGCAAGCATTTCTCCTGATTGTGTCGCAGGAGGTGACAGAGAGAGGCCCAGATTTCACTCCTTAATCCTCACCCACTGCTGCATGGTCTCCCTTTGTCCCCAGAAAAACTGGAAGCCCATAGGGGTTGTGCAGGCCAAGGATCCAAGGGACTGTGTTCAGTCTAGAGGGCAGGTGTTTGGACCCACACTGGGAAACAACCTCAAGACTGAGGTGTAGGTTCTTGTAAGAGTTGGGGTAAGGAATGATGGGAAAAGACCCCCCTCATATCATGGCAGTCTCCCCAGTCAAGGAGGAGAAGACAGTGAGGTCCTAAAACACCCAGCCTTGTCCAAACATGGCTCCTTAGGGTCTCTGTCAGCTGCACTCTCAGGAGCCAGCTCCAAGACCAATGCCCTGATGTCCTATCCCCTGTCCCACCCAAGGTGAACAACCAAGATAAGGCTCCAGCTGTGATCCGGAAGGCCATGGAAAAACACAACCTGGATGGGGACAAGCCGGAGGACTACAAACTGGTGCAAATCATTTCAGAGGGTCAAATTAAGTTGGGAGGCAAGTTGGAGAGGGCAGTGGTGGAAGAGGTGGACTTGAGAACCACAACCGTAGCCTGATATCCGATGCCTGCTGGCCCCAGTATACATGACAGCAAGGTGTGTAGGCACCTTGTCTACAAACCAAGCAGTCCAGGGAAGCCCTCAGTGTCCATTGCATCTTCTCCCTGCATTCTCCCTCTTCCTATGTGTACACTTTGCTGAACATGACCCAGGTATTGGGAAACCAAGTTCAAAGCTAACAACGTTGAGGTACCCAGAGAAAGTGCTTTTCATCTTGGTCCATTGGCAAGATGGCCAAGTAGAGTTGCTCAACTTGAAGGATGTCCTCTGGACAGGTGGAGTGGTTGCACCTCCAAAAGCACCATGACTGGAGGACAGAAGCACCAAGTAGGCTACAGGCCATGCCTTTATGACAGTGGAAACTAGACAAAATCTCCTCTTCCCCTTTGGAGGTTCTAGAGAGCCAACTCAGTATTCTAGAATATGGGAAAGGGAAAGAATACAGAACAACACTAACTCAGAGCCAGGTGTCCTGTGCTCTGAGCCCTTAGAACAGTTCCTCAAGCACCTGGGCTGGTTTCTCATCCCTGAAGTATGTATGTGCACAATAAGGTTAACTGTGTTCTTCTCAGTGAGCTGATTCCCCTCTCCCAGCCATTAGCCCAGGCAAATTAAAATGACACCCACCATTCCTTGACGTTGGATCTAAATCCTCTCTCTTTTAATGGGAAAAATGGGGCTGTGAGGTGTGAAATAGGGCAGAAGGACCCATCATACAGAACAGGAAGACTGAGGACAGGAGAGGTTAAGAAAGGAGATGAGTAGCCACACCACTAAAGCCAGAGCAGGAATTCCAGCCCAGTGTTGCTTTCTAGCTGGCTCTAGGCCAGGAAGACAATAGGAAACTTAGATCAAAGTGTAAATGCGTGTTCGGTATTAGGTACTGCCTGGTTGTAAAGGCCTTCAAGACCCTACTCAGGAGGTCTGAGGCATGGCTGCCATTTGCTGGACCTCAGTAGTCTTGTCCTGGTTAGTGCTGGATTTGGGGATGTGCACTGGGTTCTAGAAAGGCAATTTCAGCTGTGAGACCCTGAGCAGTGAAGGTGACAGGAGGTTGGGTGGGCAAGTAGATAACCTCTTGGAAGCTCCATTCTGAGGATGGCAGTTAGGAGTCAGAGTCACTTCTCAAACAGGGGTCTTCATTGTTCGCTCTGCCTCTGTAAAGTCTTTCCTTCAGGCAGGTGTCATTCAGAGGGCTCCTTTTTGGTCCTGGAGCTGGATTGGGTGATTCAAGATCCTGGCTGAGGCCTGCTCTCATGGGATCATGGGGGGACAGTGTCCCGGGGTCCCCTGGAGCACAGCTGACCACCCCTCCTCTGCCCCCCCAATGCAGCAGATCCTGGACAGTGAGAATGTTTGTGACACTATGGATCCTTTAGCTAGTCATCACATTCATCTAATGAAGCAGTTGACACCCAAGGATGCCAAGGCCAAGAACAGAGCTATCTCAGCCCATCTGGGCATGAAGCAGAAGGGACCCAATTTCCTAAAGAAGACATTCTAACTGGCCCCTGGTGCCCACCAGCCTCAGGGACCCCCTTCCCAAAAATGCCTGGTAAAGTAGTTTTGCTGACCTCAAACACAGTGGGCCAGGCCAGGCAGGCACTTCCTCCCTACCAGCCACCCCCAGTCTCTATATA
>JAQZBX010039444.1:0-23029 GCA_029593785.1 Cabassous unicinctus
TTTTTTTTATCTTTAAGGACTTTTAACTGTGCTTTCCCACTGTCTTCTGGCCTCTGGTTTCTGACGAGAAATCCACTCTTAATCTTATTGGGGATACTTTGCATGTGACAAGTTGCTTCTCTCTTATTGCTTGTAGAATCCTCTCTGTCTTTGGATTTTGACGATTTCAATATAATATATGTATTAGTGTAGCTCTCTTAGAGTCTTTCCTGCTTGTAATTTATCAAGCTTCCTGGATTTGTATAGTCATGTCTTTCATCAGATTGTGGAAGTTTTTGGCCATTATTACTTCAGATACTTTCTCTCTGTCTTCTACTACTGGGATCCAGTGATGCGTATGTTGGTATGTTTGATGGTGTACCACAGGTCCCTCAGGTTGTTTGTTTTTCTTCATTGTTTTTTCTTTCTGCTCCTTATACTGGATACTTCCAATTTTCTTGTCTTCACATTTGCTGATCCTTTCTTATCCCTGTTCACATCTGCTGTTGAACTTGTCTAATGAGGTTTTTTCATTTCAATGACTGTGCTTTCCAGCTCCAAAATTTCTGTTTGATTCCTTTTTTATAATTTCCATGTATTTTCTTTTAGGCAACGTTTGCCTAGTTTCCCCTAGTTATTTGTATATGGATTCCTTTACCTTATTGAACATATTTAAGTTGGTTGATTTAAAGTCTTTGACTATTAGTTCCAATGTATGCGCTTTCTCAGGAATGGTTTCTGGTAAATTCTTTTTTTCTTGTGAATGGGTCATGATTTTCTATGTCTTTTGTAATTTTTTTTGTTCACAACTGGACATACTGAGTATTATGTTGTTATAACTGGAAATTGAGTTCTTCTACTCCTCAGTGATTGCTAGATTGTTTTGTTGTTGTTAAGGGCTGGATTTGTGTCTTTTCCAAACTATTTTTGCTTCTTAAGTGGGGAATAGAAAGAGACAATAGAAAAACAAAAGAAAAAGGTAAGTACTGCCTCTCTGAGACTCCTCTCCCCTTTTTTCCTGAGTGGGAGGTGATGTTGGGACAGTGACTGCCCTCAGATCTGGCCCCCTAGTGATCTCAAGTAGCTGATCAAAAACAGTGATCAGTGATCAGAAAACACACACACACACACGAATTTTGGAAGACTGGGTTTTTATAATCTACCCGGGCACCAGCAAACTTCACCAGAAGCCAGGGCTGCAGTTCCTACTGCTACCTACCTTGTCGTTGGGGGATGGGGGATGGTAGCCTCTGCAGGGAGCATGGAATTCACTGATATTTACTGTTATTTACCATCCTCTTCCTCTGGCTCTTCCCTGGATGCTACAGTGTTCCACTAGACTCTCGGTTTCAAAATAGTTGATTTAGACTCCAGAGTTCTACAAAGTTAATTTAGACAGTTCCTTCCAGTTCAATAGTTGTTTTTGGTGGAGGGACTGATTCCTGGAACCTCTTCCTCTGCCATCTTCCCATAGTCCTCTGAAGATAGCATTTTGAAATGAGAACACTGAACTTGTTAGAAGTATATTGACGTGTGGGGGAAAAAAAGAACATGTTTACAGATAGTGACCACACCCCTGTATAATGTTTCATGCAAAAATATTTACTGATTTTGTAGTTTAAAGGAAAGGGAGAGAGTGCTTTGTTCACTAGCAAGGAGTCAGATGCTTTATAAAGATGATACTTTGGTTTTGTACTAGTAGAGTTTTCTAAGACAAAAAAATTCCTTCAGGGGAAGCGGGTGTGGCTCAATCGATAGAGCCCCCGTTTACCATGTGGGAGGCCCTGGGTTTGCTTCCCGGGGCCTCCTTGTGAGGGCAGGCCGGCCTGCGCGGCGCGGTGGGCTGATGCAGCGGAACCTCACAGCAAGGGGGAGATAAGCAGACACAGAAAAAACACACAGCGAATGGACACAGCAAACACAAGCAGCAAGAGGGGGATAAATAAATAAATAAATAAATAAATAAATCTTTAAAAAAAAAAAAATTTCCTTCGGAAAAGGGAGTGGTGGGGAGAGGGAGAGAAACTGTGTACTCAGAGGCTGGAAGGCTGGAAAGTGGCAAGTCCAGGTGCTGTGGCAAGTGGCAGAGCCTGGAGATTGTGGCCTTTAATGCCATACTAAGGTGTTTGGACTTCACCTCATAGGCTATGGGCGCTTAAAGCCGGGGAGTATTGTGATTGGAGTGGCCTTTGTGATCATTCTTCAGGATAGAGGATGGATTTGAGGAAGTGCTGGAGGCCAGGTGACCAGTCTGAAAGCGATTG
Organism: Cabassous unicinctus; assembly: GCA_029593785.1. Lineage (NCBI taxonomy): Eukaryota > Metazoa > Chordata > Mammalia > Cingulata > Chlamyphoridae > Cabassous > Cabassous unicinctus. Next base: position 2,244 of record JAQZBX010039444.1, read on the forward strand.
TATTAATCAGAGGGAAGAACAATCAGGGTCCATTAATTTTAGGGGTCCCTGGATAAAATTCAGGTAGCCCTTGAACTTAAGCGGGTGAAAAATTAAATGTTTTTCCTGCTAGCCTTTATCTGAAATTTAGCATGTCCTTCAGTTATGAATGTAGGCAACAAATCACTGTAATATTAGTAGTACTTTTAGCTTTTTTGGCAGGGGAAGTCACAGATATTTTTTTTTCCACATTACAATTGTTGCAGATATCTTGAAATACTGTTTACATTCATCCTTACTTTGAAATTATGGTGGTTATTAGATCTGGCTGAGATTTTGTTATTTAAAGAAGCATGGGGGGGGATGTGGCTCAAATGGTTGGGCGTCTGTCTGCCATATGGAGGGACCTGGGTTCGATTCTCGGGACCTCCCGGTAAAATAAAAAAAAATATATAGAATGCACATGAGCTGCCAGGCTCTGTGTGCCGGTGAGCCACCAGGCCCCGGGAGCCATGCAACAAGATGATGACGTAAAAAGGAGAGAGACAAGACGAGATGCTCCGAAATCTCCGAAAACCAGGAGCCGAGGTGGCGCAGATGGCTAGAACACCTCTCTCCTACATCGGAGGTCTTCAGGATCGAATCCTGGTGAAGGCTGGAGGAGGAGGATGAGAAGAGATGAAACAGACACCGAGAATTGCCCAGCGATTGGACACAAAACAGCAAATGGGGAAGGGGGGGTTTAAAATGGATCAAGTAAATAACTAAATCTTAAAAAAAAAAAATAAAGAAGCATACACAATTATAATTTTTAAAAACAATTTGGTAACTATTTCAATAAAATTGGTTTCTTTTGTAATCCCATGCTTTTTATTTTATTTTTTTAACTAAAACTTTTATGATTCCAGGTTTCAGCAGATCTAAAGGAGTCTGTGGCACAAAAAAGTTTAAGAACCCTTGGTGAAATGAGGCAGTGGTTCTTCCACAATGAACTGGTACTTTGTCATTTTTGGCAACTCACATTAACCAGTTTGAGCCATTGTTTACTTCTCTCTAAAATAAATTGGTTGAAGTAAATGATCCCATAATATCTCTTCCAACTCTAAAATTCTACTCCTGATTTCCCCCCCTCGAAGTCAACATCTTTCATAGCAATCCCTGCATCATTAAATCTTCTCTTGATTCCCCCCCCCCCAAACCAGCATCTTCTCCAGCCTTCACTATCTCATTAAATTCTACTTTTGATGCCCACTCATGTTCTCAAGTTAAAAATCTAGTCAAAATTCTTGACTTCTATTTTTTTTCCTGACCCACTCCATCTAACTTACCACATTGTATCAGTTTCTGCTTCCTAAACTGAATTTATCTGTGCCTTTTAATCTCTGTCACCTCCTAGTTTAGGTAACTGTCATTTCTCAGCTATACTACTGCAAGTCTTCTAATGGATCTCCCTGTTTCTATTCCTAAACTGTTACAGTCTATCTGCATAGCATCCAGAGCATCCTTTTTTATTTTTATTTTATTTTTTTCCTATCTGGTTGCGTCATCTTCTTTTTGGTGCGCTGCTCCTTGCTGCGCTGGGGCCTGCACCTCACCTGGCCGGTCTGGGATGCCTATTTTCTTTTTTTTACCAGGAGGTCCCGGGAATGGAACCCTGGTCCTCCATATGGTAAATGGGAGCTCAATTGCTTGAGCCACAGCCGCTTCCCCAGAGTATTCTTTTTAATATACAAATGAGAAGACTTTGTTTACTGCTTAAAATCCCTTCCCATGGCTTCCTTGAACTTGGATTAAACTCCATATTGGCTCACAAAGCCCTATGTGAACTGGCCCCTGCTTGCCTTTCTAATTTCATTTTGTACTACTTTCCTGGCTCCTCCTCCCATAAGAGCAAGAACCTTGTCTGTCCTGTGTCTTTGTTATATTCTCAGTACCTAGAATAAATATTTATTGAAATATTTAGGACTGCACCAAGAATTATGAATCAGGATTTCAAACTTAAAGGGCCTGCAACACCTTGAAGAGTGAAAGACCCTCAAAGCGTGTAAATGGGAAATGAGAAAGAGTTAAGTTGTTGATGTCCTGATAATGTAATTGTATATGTAAATAAAAATTACTTCTAAAGATTCCAAGGAAATGAATCATAAGTTGGTTCAGTCATGGAGTTGAGGGTGCAGGTAATGGGGTTATGAACAAAATGTCCTTTATGATTTTTGAGTGGTTCCATTAGAAAAAAAAATCACTGCTTTTGATAATTACACTTTTTGAACACAGAGTGCACATAGTATTTATCAAATATGTCCCTACCAAAATCAGCTGTAAAAGAATTGTTAAAGGAAAGAAACGTTCTGGGTTTCTAGGTTCTTGGCTTCATCGTAAGAAAGAATTCAGAGACGTGCCAGTTTAATGAGGCCAGTGACAAGAGTTTATTAAGAAGCAAGAATAGAGATAATAGGGTGTGCTACAGGGTAAGATGTACAACATGGGGCCCCGTGGTAGGTCTTTTTAAGGCCCTTCCTCTTCCCCTCTTTCCATATTAAGGAGGGGTCTCAGCTAATTGCTGTCCTGATTGGTTGCCTTTCTACCTTCACCTGTTAGTTTTCAGGGAACCAATAGAGAGGACTTTCTGTTTGGTGTTATCCAGGGCTTCTTTTGAGCCTGGGAGTTTCAAATTGGACCTCGTGACCAGGGTTTTGGCGGGCTTGTCAGCTGTAAAGGTTACAGCTGTGTTCTCAAGCAGCCATCTTCCCTCAGTTGGTTCCAGGTAGGGTCTGTGGCTGTGTTCTGACCAGCGGCCTTCCCTCGTTTCATGTACTAACCTGCCTCAGAATGATTGATTCTGAGTGCCATGGCAGAGTGTAACTTGTAGCAGGTCAAGTGGAACTAACAAGGAAGCAGGATAGGGAAAACAGCACTTATGAGCATGTAGAGCCTGGTGGAGTTGGATGCTTCGTAATAAAATGATTCAAATCTCAGAGAGGGGGGCCAGGATGAAGACTCAATGACCGTACACTTAAGCAGCCATCGGGGTGTTGATGAGTTGAAGGAGGAGAAGTAAGCAAGTGGTCAGAGGGCAAGTTAGCAAATTATCAAGAGAATCAGAAAAAAAAAAAAAAAAGAGAAGAAACCAGGTAAATGGCAGAAAGAATTGCACAGATTCACAGCAAAGAATAAATAAATGTTGAGTCAACGTAAGCTGCCTTTATTCAGTTCATCCTAGTGAGAGCTAATCTCAAAGCTTCCTAGTTCTAAGCCTGTCAATGATAATAAAAAGCAGCTGGTTGATCGTGCATGTGGAATTAGAAGTCAGGGTGGACTAAACATATTTCTGGGGTAGGAGGGTTTGTTTGGCATCTTACCAGATGTTGTTAGATCCATAGCAGATCATTGAGGTCATAAGTCCAATGTCTCCCACACTTTTCACACAAAGGATCTCGTAAATTGTTTTTCCACTATGAATCCCACATTATGAAATGGTTTTTCCTCAAAACCTTTATTTATTAATAATATGCCTCCCCATTTTTAACTAAAGACTGTAATTAGAGCAGCGTATGCTATCCATACTAAATTGACATAAGTTCAACTAAAAACAAAATAAATGCCTGTATGGCATTTTGCAGTTAAATTGTTGTTTACTTTAAATGTTTGAAATAAAAATGGCCTATGGCCTTCAGGTTGAAAAATTTTGGAGCTTGGCCATTTGAAGCCTAAAATCAATTCTCACGCTCTTTCGCTTAGGATTTTTCCTTGTCTGTCACTTGGGAGATAAGTAAGTTTGCAAAGGACACTTAGTTCTAAGGGTTAGTCTCCCCATCTGCAAAATGAGTATAATAATAATGTCTAACTCAGTGAGTTATTTTTGAGGATCACAGGAGATAATGCCTTTAAGCACTTGACATATTGTCTGGTATATAGTAAGTGCTCAATAGTCATTAGCCATTATTTTTTATTATTGCTATTGCTACTTAGGGTTTTGCAGCTCATGTTCTCAGAATTGTATTGTAGATTTTGGATTCAAAGCTTGATCTTTTTATTCCCAAGAATTGAGTCTATCTCCTTCAACCCAAGAAAGATGAAGTTGAACAAAGAATATATTATATTGGTAGTTGTGGGTCGAGGTGGAATGGAAGAGCTGGCAGGTGTTTTTTTTTTTTTTTTCTTCCTCAAATGTAGCAATAATTTTAATCTGTACATACATAAAACAAACAGTGCAATTATAAAACCTTGAAGGTGACATGCATACTGTAAGGTGCAGTTGGTGTTGGGGAGAATGTTAGCACCTTCAATTTCCTTACCACTTTTTTTTCTAGTTCCTTATGCAAAAGCACTGAGCCAGGAAACTTCATATCTGGAAGCTGGTAGGTTTTTAAAAGCCTCCTTACTGTACAAAAGACAGCTGTTCTCCATCCACTGAGCATGGGTGAGAGGAAAACAGGCTGGTGTAAAACTTATAAATGTAATTAAATTTCATGCCTTTCTGATTCTTATAACTAAAATATTACAAACTAAAGTATCCAGTAAAGTGGCATTGAAGTGAACTGAAGTGTCCTGGATAACCTACAGTGTCCAGCATGCCTAGGAGCCAGAAGACCTGGTTTCAGATTTGGACTCTGCCTCTTATTGATTGGGAATCTTTATTTTAAAAATACATTATCTTTACTAGGTGTGGTGGTTCTTTACGAAGCCACCTTTGGCAATTAAATATTCATCATGCACAGTTCTAAATAACACATAAATTATATGCTTGGCCTATAGCTAACTCTCAGTGGTTATTTATGTTTACCCCTAGTAAAATCTTAAAATATGAGGAATTAAAGGCTGATATACTTGATAGGAAGGAATGTGCTTAAATAGTCTAGTTACAAATTAGGCTATTAAATGTTAGGTAGTAGGGTTCATTGAAATAATAGTATTATAGTAGGTAAAAATAATTTATAAATATCATATGTTTTTACATGCATGGCTTCACCTAAAACAAGTGAATATTTTTTTTAAAAGTTTGTTTTCCAGACTATTTTAACATGTCTCCTTTAATCATGTGTGTGTTTATATATTTTTCATTAAATACTTTTATAAAATATAGTTTGGAGGTTTGAGTTTACAAATCCTTAATGAATAGGGCTTGACTACTCTGGGTTTGTTTTTAATTGATTTGACTTTTCAGCTTGTTTCTCAGTATTTGTTCTCTTAGTATTTGGCCATGGCTGAAAGAATACCCTTCAATTTTTTCTTAACTTTTGTTTTTTCCATTGTATCTTTGCTATTGAGACTACTCTGAATGTCTTTTTCAATTGACATGAGGGACTTGATCTATATTAGTACGTTGGTCTTTAATCAGTCTTGCCTATAAATTTTTACAAGTTTAGAAGTTCTATTGCCTTTGTTTTTTAGTGCAATCAAAGGCAGGGCCAGACCTAGATTAAAAATTAATAGTTTAAGACTTAGAAATCTTGAATAATAATATATCTGTATTTCAATTTTTTTTCATTCAGGTATCTCACAATAGCCTGGTACTACTTTTTCCGTTTTTTTGGGGGGGGCGGGGGCACGGAATTTACACTTTAAAATAAAATAATATGAGCCCTAATAAGAAAGCATATTGTGCTAATTTATTAATATAAATCTTTTAATTACTAAACTGATAGCTAAAAATGATAGGTTTTGAATTAAATGTCAATATATGATAACATTTCCTTAAATTTTCTAACAAATGATTTGAGGCCATCATAATTCCAAATTGTTAACTAGGGATTTTTTTATGCTCTTTAGTCTTTGTTTTAATAAAAGTCAATTTCTCATGTTATTTTTTTCAAATAGAATACACATTTTGTTTATAAAGCATTATTAATTAATCAGACATAGACTAGAAGTTTATATTAATTTACATTTCCTAGCCAGAGAGGATGTGAAATCTTGTAAGGAACAGACTAAGGACCACCCAAAAATGTAGTAATTTAGGTGTACAAACAGTCCTACATTTTAATCTCAGTAACTCCTGAGGGCATTGCTGTATTTTGATGTTTATAGTGATGACCTTGGTTAATTAAGGAAAGGCAAAATTAAATATACATTCTTCGGGAAGGTTAGAAATGTTAGATATTTTGGAAATATTTCTTTCATTAGTGGTTAAAATAAAACTAGTCAGTGTTGACCAGATCAGGGAATTTTTCCAAATATTTGAAGTTATGTCAAGCCTCATCTTGAGGATGAGCTTGAAGGCAGAGAAGGAGTCACTATTGTGACCATACAGCATTTTGGTAAAGCCGTCACTTACATAAACTGTAAGGTTCACCCTCATCCTCAAGGCTGCTGCCCTTGTTCTCCATTCTTAATGTTTTGATTAGATAAGTAACTTGCTATGTTTTCAGAGTTTTTTTTATTGGCTTATTTGAGGAAGAACTCTCAGTATCTGACCTGAATTCCACTGCTTCTATAATATATGCTTGTGATATTTTTCTCACAATCACCCTTCCATATGTATCTCTGTCTCCTTACAATTCGCCTTCTAATCCAAATATTGGATTAGAATGTACTTTTAAAGATCTTTAAGCAATTTAATTTATTGCTCAAGAGTGAGGATTTTGAAGTGACAGTTTGAATGCTGCCCCTACAACTTTCTATCCCTGTGATCTTTGGGCAGGTACTTTATATAACTTTAAAAGTTGGCTTTGTTGTCAAAATTAAATTAGCTATTAGCTAAATATTTGTAATGTGCTTAGTATGGGGCCTGGCACAATTATTTTTTCTTTTTCTTTTTTTTTAATGATTGCCAAACTCAGTGACAATTTATACCATTACTTAATTGCCTGTTTTCTTTACCTTAGTTTGTAACTTTGATGAGATTAGGAAGAAGGTGTATTTTTTTGTGTGTGTGATACTACCACTCTTCCTATCCTCGTACTTTCTATACAAAGATATATTAGATCCTTAACATTCTTGAATCAAGGTATTTGTTTCAGCCATTTGAGAGAGAGAGAGACCTTGAAGATCCATGAGCTAGTAATTTTTTAATAATTTTATTTAGACACATATGAGAATTTCACATGCTTAGGGACCCAGGTATACAGAAGTCATTCAACTAGTGAAAATGTGTATCATGTATATCATGATAGCCTTCATGAACCTCAAAGCCCACTGTACTCAATAAATATTTGTTGATTGATATTTCTCCAATATGACAACTTTACTTTCCCTTTGCTCAACTAATAGTGGTTGGTGACTTCGACATTTTACAAAGATGTTTGGATTGTCTTGTCTTTGTTTTCTGAAAGATTTGGTTTTTTGATTCTGTATCATCTGAAGGTTATATTTAGAATCAGGTTTTTAAAAAAACTATGAACTTCTATTCTGAGCATTTAAAAAAGTTTCTTACTATTTTCCGAAGGACTCAGGGCTTTTTAGGTTGGTTTTTATTCCAGTGGTATTCCCCCTGTTTGCAAAGAAAGCTTGTATAACTTGAGAGCAGAACATTGACATATACTTCATTTATAGTGATTTAACTTTTTTTAACCATCCCTTCATAGACTTTTTGTAATAGCTTTATTTATAGTTTATACACTGTACAATTCACCTATTCGAAGTGTACCATTCAGTGGTTTTTAGTATATTCACTGGTTGTGCATCCATTACTACAATTTTAGAGCATCTTCATCACCCCCAAAATAAATGCTGAACCTTTAGCAGTCACTTCCCTTTCTCCCCAAGGCTCCTGACCCCCATCCTTAAGCAATACTAATGTACTTTCTATTGCTATATATATGTTTATTCTGAACGTGTAAATGGAATTATGTACTATATGGCCTTTGTGTCTGGCATCTTTCACTTAGCAAAATGTTTTCTAGGTTTATCCATGTTGTAGCATGTGTCAGTACTTCATTCCTTTTTATTGCTGAAGATTATTCCATTGTATGGATTTACCATATTTTATTTATAGTTTCATCAGTTGATGGACATTTGGGTTGTTTCTGTTTTTTGGCTATTATGAATAATGTCACTATGAACATTCATGTACATGTTTTTGTGGACATATGTTTTCATTTCCTTTGGGAGATGAATTTTTTATAAACTAAAATTAATTTTTGTAGGAAAAATAGTTGGGTCTACTTTTAGAAGAATCTGTGGATAATTAAAAATAGGACATGTCCTATCCCTTTACTTCATGTATTAGTTAGCTTTTGCTAAGTTATGCTGCACTAACAAACAACTCCAAAATCTCAGTGGCTTATGGCAACAAAAGTTTGTTTCTTGCTCATGTCAATGTTAGTTGCAGTTGGCTGGGACTCTGCTCTACTTGTCTTCTTTTATTTTTCCTTTTTTTTTTTTTTTAAGATTTATTTATTTATTCCCCCTTCTCCCCCCATTGTTTGCTTGCTTTCTGCTCTCTGTGTGTTCTGTGTCTGCTTGTCTTCTCTTTAGGCGGCACCGGAGAAATCAGTTATAGATAGAAACCGACCTGGATTGCTAACCGATCGTGGGACCTTCTGGTGTGAAACGAGGCACTCAATCTTTTGTGCCACCTCAGCTCCCTGGTCTGCTGTGTCTCTTATTGTCTCTCTTCTTTGTGTCTTTTTGTTTTGTCATTTTGCTGCACCAGCTATCCACGCGGGCCAGCACTCCGCGCGGGCCAGCTCACCTCGTGGACCAGCTTGCTTTTCACCAGGAGGCCCCGGGAATCAAACCCTGGCCCTCCTGTATGGTAGATGGGAACCCAGTCGCTTGAGCCACATCTGCTTCCCTCTACCTGTCTTCTAACTCTAGGATTCAGGCTGAAGGAACATCCCCTCTTTGGGACATGCTGATCTTAGAAAAAGCAGCAGAACTGGTGGAAACATGGAAAGGCTTTTAAAGCCTCCACTCAGTTCGAACATAGGTCACTTCTGTTCACATTTTGTTGGCTGAGGCAAGTCATGTAGCTAAACCCAACAATTGGACAGGGAAGTATAATCTGTCTACAGGTAGGCACTGCATGTCACAGGGCATTGAATATATAGTCTTCTTACATGGGAGAAGACATAAATGATTGTGAACAGAAATTCAGACTATCACACCCTAGAAGAAATTAATGAAACTTACAGAGGAAAAATGAGACACACATGGCACGACCTCACAAATATGATAATTTCTGGCACTAAGGCACTAATTTCTTTCAACTAGTATCTGGGAGTGAGGCAGAGTCCTATGAAGATGATGGAAAGGTGAGATAATCATATCTGTTTTACATAGGGGTTGATTTATCAGAGAAAAGAAGAGACCTACTCTTGGGTGCAGTTCTTCAACCAGTGTTGTTCCCTGCCTCCCCACTCCTCTCCCCCTCCCGCTCCCCCTCCAATCTCTTTACTTTGGGAAATAGAACTAGGAAGAAAATTTAGCAAAGTCTGCTTTTAGTCTGCCTATTTACTTTGTCTCTAAAAACGAGGTGTTAAAAGAGCTTTTTTTAATTGCCTGCTGGGTGCATGTACTTCAAACCAGTTGTTCCCAGTCCTGGAAATCCTCAGATGGGACTTGCTGGGGTGAGAGTAGAGAGGAACCTCTGTCAAGCCAGACCTTACATAAGTACATACTTTGCATCCCAGGTCAACCATCTGTTGTTTCAGTAGTTCTCAAAGTAAGGTCCTGGGACCAGCAGCCTTAGCTTCACTGGGAATTTTTTAGAAGCTCTTGGTCTCCACAGTAGACCTACTAGGCAGGGTACTAGCAATCTATGTTTTAAAAAGCGACTGTGATGTACACTGAAGTTAGAGAACCAATGTATTATTCTGTGCTGCTTGCTTTCCCCTTTTTCCTATCAATTTGTTCCCATTTCTATAGCCAGGACAAATATTTGTCTCAGCTTTCTCACCCCCACTAATACACTTCTCATGTTCCCAGGGTTTATAGGTTTTTTAAAAATATATATCATTATGGAAAATTTGGATTATATACAGATGTGGAGAATAATAAGGAATATCCCATGTACTCAACCTAATTTCAACAAATATGAAAGCATGGCCAAAATTGTTTCATTTATACCCTCACCTACTCCCACTGTGCCTCCACTTTTGTTGAAGGAAATCATTTTAATTAGTCTGTGAATCTGTTAATATGTCTCTCTAAAAGATAGGGCCTTTGTTTTTTTCTTTTTAAAAATTATAACCAGATTACCATTATCCCTCCCCTCCAGAAGAACCAAAACTAAACAATAATCCCTTCATATCCTCAGTTATCCAGATATTTTTCATATCTTCCAAATTACCTTATAATTTTTCCCTCTTTTTGAAATAGTTTGAATCGAGATCAAATGAGATCTGCACAGTGTGGTGCTTCTTAACATTTTTGAATCCATAGATTTCTCCTTTCCCTGCTTCCTTCTTTCTCTCTCTCATTTCCTTGCAATTTTTTGTTGAAGAAAATATATTACTTATCCTGTAGGGCAGGGGTTCTTAACAAGGGGGTCTGTGAGCTTGAATTGAAATTCAAAAAACATTCTTGTGGGGACTTGTTGGTATGGGTGTGATATATTTATTAAATAATACACAGTATAGTGTGGACTTAGTAAGGGGTTCGTGGTTTTCATCTGGCTAGCAGAGGGGTACATGGAACAAAAAAGGTTACAAACCCTTGCTGTAGGGTTTCCTCAACCTGGATTTTGCTGATTGCTTATTCAGTATCATTTAACATGTTCATCTGTACCTGTATTTTCTGTATATTAGTAGTTAGATTTAGAGGCTTGATCAGATTCAGGTTTGAGGTTTTTGGCACAATTACCTCATGAGTGGTGTTGTGAATGCCCATCAAGTCACATAATGTCTATTAGTAACCATTGGTTGTAATTGCTTAGATCAATTAATTTACCAGGGGTTGCAAAAAATTTTTTAAAATACTTTCTTCCTCATTTTAATAGCTAAAATATTTAAAAATAGATAAATTTTCTCTTTATCAATTATTTGATACCCTGACATATAGTTTAAATAGGAAAGTTCTTTCCCTTTATCAATTTCCACTCTTAGTCAATTCCTAAATATCCTCCAAAGGTGATGAGTGAATTATTTTTAGTGTTTTTTATGGATTTAAAACTATTTGATATTTCAACCCATTATTATTCTTATTGATGTCCAAATTGGTCAATGGGAATCTCTTCAAGTTGGCTTCTGAATCCTTTTTTTTTTTAAAGATTTATTTATTTTTTATTTATTTATCCCCCCCTTGCTGCTTGTGCTGCTGTGTCCATTCACTGTGTGTCTTCTCTGTGTCTGCTTATCTCCCCCTTGCTGTGAGGTCTTGCCGCATCAGCCCACTGCACTGCGCGAGCCGGCCTGCCCTCACGAGGAGGCGCCGGGAAGCGAACCCGGGGCCTCTCATATGGTAAACGGGTGCTCTATCCATTGCGCCACACCCGCTTCCTGCCGTGAGGTTGCTGCATCAGCCCACCGCACCGCTCAGGCCGGCGTGCCCTCACAAGGAGGCCTCGGGACGGACGCGAACCCGGGCCTCCCATATGGTAAACGGGGGCTCTATCCACTGAGCCACACCCGCTTCCCTTCTGAATCCTTTTGACATCACCTTACTAGTCATTGATAGCTTCTTTATTTTTAATATGAAAAGATATCCCAGGATCATCTTGTAAATACCCTGGCCTATACCTAGATCTGGAATCAGCCATTTTCTCAAAGAACCTTGGTTCCTTTTAGTCGAAAATGGTATTTAGAGACCACGGTCTGGGTGTTAGGGGTGCTCATTGCCACTTGGCCTTTCAGTGAACCGATCCAGGAAATATATTTTTTTAATGTAAAGGCACTGTGCTTGGTACTTGGAGAAATAGATATAAAACATGGTCCCTGCCTTTGTTAATAACTAAAGCACAGAATTATAAATGCCAAACTTTTGGCTTTAGTATGGAACCTCATAGGAGAGTCCTCACATAGAGAAGGGAAGGTGGGGGAGCATCAAGGAATACTTACTGAAGACGATGGCGTTTGAGTTCAGTTTTTTTTTTTTTTTTACTTTTTAAAAAGTGAAGTTTATCATTAATACATGAACATCCATAATCAATAAGTGTATAGTGTAAGTTGTGAACTTATAAAACAAACCTGCATATCATCATACAGGGCTCCCATGCATCACCTTACCACCAACATCTTGCATTGTTGTGAAACAATTGTTACAAACTATGAAAGAACATCATCAAAACATTACTACTAAATATAACCAATATCTTACATTTGGTGTATTTTTCCCCCAACCCACCTAGTTAATGACACCCTGTATTAGTATTATATACTTGTTATAGTTCATGAGAGAATGTTCTCATATTTGTTGAGTTAACTGCAGTCAGTCTTCCACCACAGATTTCATTGTGTTATACAGTTCTATGCTTTGTACAGTCCATTCAAAGTGTAAACTCAATGGCTCTCATATTCATCACAGAGTTGTGCTGTCATCTCCTCAATTTTAGAATATTTTCTTACTGCAAAAGGAAAAAATCCCATACCCTTTTATACCATCCTATTGTTGTCCCTTAGAATTGTTATAATACCTTCTTTGCCATTACTGCAAAAATATTACAATATTACTGTTAACTATAATCCATAAGTTACGTTAGTTGTAATTTTCCCGTATATCATCATACACTTAACACTTTGTAAAGGAAGAACATTCTTATATTTATACTATTAACCACCATCCTTATTCACCACCAAAATCACTGTTATTCTACATTATTCTCTAACTTCCTTTCAGTTGAAATATTACATCTACAGACTACCCTTTTCAGCCACAATCACATTTTTTTTCCACGATCACATTTTAAAACATCAGTGTTAGTTATACTCATTATAATGTATTACCATCAACTCTATTCATTTCCACACATTTACAATAAACCTTACTAAAAATTCCACATACATTAAGCATCAGCTCCCATTTTCAATCCACATTTAATTTCCTAGTAACCTGTGCTCTAGATTTTATCTCCATGAGTTTGCTCATCATTGTAGTTCATATTAGTGAGACCATTACAAATACTGTGTCTGACTTACTTCACTCCACATAATGCCCTTATGGTTCATCCATGTTATATGCATCCTGATTTCATTTCTTCTTATATCTAAATAGTATTCCATTGTGTGTATATACTACATTTTGTTTATCCATTCATGGTTGATAGACACTTGGGTTGTTTCCATCTTTTAGCAATTGTGAATAATGCTGCTATGAACATTGGTGCACAAATATCAGTTCATGTCTTTTCAGTTCTTCTGAATATATTCCTAGTAACGGGATTGCTGGATCATATGGCATTCTATATTTAGTTTCTTGCAGAATTGCCAAACTGTCTTTCACAGAGGCTGCACCATTCTACTTTCCCACCAGCAGTGAAGGAGTGTTCTTATTTCTCCACATCCTCTCCAGTACTTGTAGTTTTCTGTTTTGTAACATAATGAAATGAAGATTCTTTGGAGAAGAGCCTGTTTAGGCCATATATGTGGTATGCCTTTGTCTTTGTACTAGTGACGTAACCACTATGAGCTTCAGTTTCCTCATCTATAAATGTGTGGCAGTAGCATACATTTTGCTTGTCTGCAGTAATAATACTGCAAGGAATATCACTGTGTGTATTCTCTTGTACATTTGTCCATGTATTTTAATAGGACAAGATGCCTGGAAGGGGAGTTGTTATAGCATATGTGCATTTTAAATTTTGTCATAGGTACTGCCAAATCGCCATCAGAAAAGATGGTAACAGTTTACAACTTTTGCTAATTATGGGCTTATGCCCATTTCTTTACACCCACAATAGTAAACTCTTAAAACTAATTTTTTTCATTTATTTAGTATCAAATTGTTTTGATTCCTTCCCATAATATCAAATAATTCTGTTAAAGAAAGGAACTATATGATGACATTTTAAATTAAAAATATTTTCACCACTTTTGGAACCTAGAAATTGTTATTTTCTAATGGAGCTTTGTAATTCTTTACCATGGATAAATAACTTCTCCTATTTTGAAAAGTAATTCAAAGTCAGGATACAGAGAAATCATATAGCCTGCTTCTCTCAGGTGCAGGAAGAAAAGATTTCCTGATTTCTCTCACTCTTTTTTTAAAAAATGTGATCTGGAGATCTGGATTGGAAAGAAAATGTTCTTAAAATAGTTTGGGAGCCTTCTAGTTGTACCAACTGAAAAAAATATATATGTGTATTTTTTGCCTTTATATGACTTTATTTCCTCCATTTATAGTAGCCATTGGTCTGTGAAAATGCTGAAAATTAGTTTCTGTATGAAAGTAGAACATCTATTAGATGCTGTTGAATTTATAATTTTAACAATATGTATTTTCAGAAATTCTAAATTAAAATACTAGAATTTTAAAATAAAATATGTAATACTATAGTCAAAATATATTAAAAATTTATATATGATTCTTAAATTTTCTATGTTCTTATATATATGTCAATTTATATTTTATTGTTATCTATTTAAAGTTTTCTGCTGCTATGGATTCTATTTGTATACATTATTTCATCAGGTCTCCATAGCCAGAGATTTTGTTTAAATAATGAATGGTGTCTCTTAATTTAAATTCCGTGGCAAAAGTGAAAAAAGAAAATAGGAAAAGAATAAAGTAATGAAAAGAAGGAAGAAAATAGAAAGAAAGAAATCCAGATAATTTAAAATCATTTTTCTTTTGCCCTGTTAAAATGGACAGTTAATACTTTGTTCTTCCCTTGATGATTTGACTTCATTCTAGACTATTAGTTTAGTCAGTACCTCATAGTTAAAACAAAGTAAAGACTTGAAATTTGTATTAGAGTTATTCTAGCAAAACTTTGAATTATTTTCAATTGCTTTGATTTTTTTCTTCCCTCAGTTTGGACTTGCCATTTTGGCTTGGCATTTAAGTATAATTTTTTTCTTTTTCTTATATTTAAAATTTTTTTTTTTTTTTTACTTATAATTGGTTATTCTTTTCATTAATTAGCTTTTTCTTTTTGATCTTTAAAATCTTTATTGTAGATTAAAATTTCCTTTTCCATGATTAACTTAGTCTTTGTTCATATCAGTTGGAATATTTTTATTTGGAGACTCAGCTTGCCTTTCAAAGAAAAAGTGATAATTATTCTATATGTTGTTTAAAGGATAAGCTCTCTACAAGGATGAAGAATTTCTGCTATGTTGGATTCCCGCCTCCCCCTTTTTCAGACTAGAATGAATTCTCTTTTATGGTGACAAATAGCTGTTTCTGAAATTGGCGAGGAAAACTTCCTCCTGGGACTCTGACCAGAAGTGTTGTGGCAGCTATCTTATCCAACTGCTTAGAAAGCTGACTAAAAGTTGCCTCATTTGTCTGGAAAAGGTCAGGAGCCCAATCTGCTTTTTCCCCTGAGGAGCATTGTAGCTCTAAGCTGTGATGGGAACAACCATGAAAAATTCTGTGGTGTTACACTGTAACAGAGCAATACCAAGGCATAAATTTAAATTTTGTACTCCAAAGCAGAATTTCAGACACAGTAAAGAAGGGTTCTTTATGGTAAAGATAGGCTTGTATTTATACTCATATCCTCCTCCTCAGGAGACAAAGAGCAAAGGAGAGGAAAGAGAAGGAAGCGTCACTGTCATTCTTTTTAATTTATTCTGAGCTATCCACAAGAAAGCTGATTGCTGTATGAGAGCATTACGCAAGAAAAGGAAAGAGAATCAAGAATTATTGGTGCAGATTCCTTTTTATTAAAAAAATAAAAGTGTAGATCGTTGTATGATATCTTAGTGAATACTACCTACCTTATATTAAAGTATGATGTATAAATATTAAAGTATCTGCATTATAAAATTATTTTGATTTAGGTTAAGTGGAGAGAAGAAAAGGATTAGTAAATAAAAATAATTATGGGGGGAAAGGAAATGTGATAAAGAGCAAGAAAAAGAAAAGCTGTAATAGTAAAATTAGATGAGAAAGATAAAAGATGAACATAGAGGGGTTAATGAAAAGTAGGCTTCTGATTTCATTTAATTAGTCAATTATTCTCTGCAAACTTTTTGGCTTCCCTATAAATAAGCCCACAAACTAGGTTGTATTTCTTGTTTTCTTTTACCTAACGAACTACATTTCTTTCCCAAACTGACTTTATTCTAAGATTCTGTAAGAGTGGGCCTGAAATAAAACCCCTTGGCAATCAACGCAGGTTAGATAAGTAGCTTTAGAACAATACTATTTAAAATTGCATTTAAAGAGCTATTTTCCTTTCTCTAGGGAGACTCCATATGGATGAGCTCTTTTAGTCTGACGGATTCCCGCTCTGCTGTTTTGAAAGTAGGGCATATTTGAAGGGTCTTCAGTCTGAATAAAGAATTGTTCACATATGTAAATCTCTGATGTAACTATAAAGTACTGAGGCTGTGAAACAGATACCTGCAAACATGTGCCCCATGTCCTCCTCACCCTGTTTCCCCCACCCCCTTATTTTAAAGCCACTGCTCTTAATGTGATAGTTGTTAAAATTGGGATTTTGGAATCATATCATTCTGAAGTGAATCCCAGCTCTGCCATCAGTGCTGTGTGACCGTATATACTTCCTTTCATCTCTTTGTGTCAGCTTCTTCATCTTTAAAATGGGAATAATATACCTCTCTTGCAAATGTAAAATGAAGAGTAAGTGAGATAATGAGTGTGAAAAATATTAGCATCATATTTGTTTACAAAGTCACAATAAATCAGTTTCCTCTTTCCTCAACCAAGGTTGAAAACTGTCCAATCTTGATTACATTATTCCTGAATAAGAGTAGTAATCTCCTAAATAATCTCTTTGCTGCAAACTTTCCCTGCCCTAATTCATCTCAGATGCTTGCCCCTCTTGATTTATCTTCCTGAACCATTACTTCCACCTTTGCTCTTCCCTACTAAAAAAATACCAATAGATTTTCTTGGTATATAGGATATAGCCTGGCATAGAAGGACTTCATAGGATGGCCTCAGAGCTTCCGGCCTTATTAACTATCACTTTCTCCTTCAGGCTAGCCAGCTGTCTCCTTGGTGCACATCCTGCCTCTGCCTTCACCCAATGGGAAGGCTCTTTCATTGGTGACATGTCAGCCATTTACTCATTTCAAACCCAGAGGACTATGCTCTTCTCATTGGTGATGAGTCCCCTCACATATTAACATTTCTTTATCTCCCTTAAAATTCATGGTTTGTCACCTTAACTGATCTGTATATTTACCTCCCTTGTCTCATTGTCTGTCCATTGATATAGCAAACCTCCTAACCTGGATTAGTCTCATTCAGGGTTTCTCAACCTCAGCACAATTGATAGTTTTGGACTCAATTCTTTGTTGTGGAGAGCTGTACATTGTAGAATGTTTAGCATCATCCTTGGATTCTACCTAGTAGATGCCAGTAGCAACTCCTTTCCCCCAGATTGTGACAACCCATAGTGTTTCTAGACATTGCCAGGTGTCCCACGGGGACAGAATTGCCCTATTCTCCCCCATATTGAGAACCACTGGTCTAACTATGTGCCTTATTGGCCCCTTCACCTTACTCATGATGAAAAAGCACAGCTAGATCGGTGTCACCATAATTCCCGATTTTCTCATTTCAACTGGTTTCTTAATTTTGCCTGGTAGCTTTTTAATACTTTCTTAGTCAACTCTATCTTTTTTTTTTTTTTTTTGTGGGCTATAAATCTTTACTCTCCTCACATTTCCTATCTCATTGCCATCCTCTTATTCTCAGCAGATGATTTTATCTCCTCTTCAAAGAGAAAAGAAAATAGATGCTATTTGATTTGTCCACACTCATCTTTGTGGCACCAACCATGAACTTACATGAATTTGGATTTTGGCTCCAGGATTTAACTAATTTTGTGACCTTTGGCATCTTACCCTTTAATCTTCACTTTCTTTATCCATATCATGGTTATCAGGATAGAAAATCAGCTTTTAGGATTGTTATTATAATTATATGGGTTAATTCATGTAAGGTACTTAACATAGTGCCAAGCTCATCCTGTCAGGGGTGATAGGGTAGGGAATGCCAGAGCTGGGGAAAGGATTGCTATAGAGGAAACCTCACTTTAGGATAATATTTAAGTAGAGACTTGAGGAAAGCGAGGAGTTTGTCATGTAGAGATATTTGGAGAAAGGGTTTTCAAGAAATGTGTCTATAAGTCAAGAGATACATTATTAACTGAATGGGGGTGTGTGCAAGTATGGGAGTGGGTGGGCTTGTTGTTTTCTCGATGGGAGAGACACTCACATTTTTAAATGACTATAGTAAGGTTATAGGAAGACACTTACGGCAGTATCCTCTTAATTAACCTCTTAATTATTCATCTTTATCCATTTTCCATGCTGCAGGTGGATTAATTGTTGTAAATGTAAATATTAATCCATTAACAACTTGCTTAAAGTTCTTTAATGATTCCATTAACCATTAGTCTAAGATAGAAACTCCATGGTACTTCATGGCTTAACTGATCTCTCTAACATGTCCACCCACAGCTCTCACCACTCTGTTTCCTTCTACTCATACTCTTGCTGTTCTTGAATTTCCCCTGCCCCTACCACCCTATTAAGTGTTCCAAGCTTCAGTTATACTATACTTAATTTTTCTTAGTTCCTCAAACGTGGCATGTTCTCTCAAGCTTTCATCTCTTTACATTTGCCTGGAGCCCTCTTTACCTTCCCCTTCCACATTTCTTTGGCTAACTCTCCTTCATTCTTCTGGCTTCCTTAAACATATCACTTCTTTGAGAGGTCTCACATTTGCAAGCCTGGATTAGTTGCCCCTCCTGTATACTGCTCTCCATTTATCCCTTCATTTAAAATCTTCTCTTGGATTTCACATTATATTTTTAATTTCACACTTCTTAATGCCAAATTGCAAAGACCTGTTTACTCCTTTGTTTACCTACTAGGCTGCAAACATTGTGAGAGCAGGGCTCTGTCTATCCTGTTAACTAGTGGAGCCACATATAAGGCAATAGTGCCTAGTATATGGCAGGTTCTTGGCAGGGCTATATTGAATATATTAATGGACTTAATTGCTGGTTTGATTGAAAAACATTCATTCATTTAACAGTTTTACTTACAGTTGCTTTGTGCTATGCATTGTATCAGTTACTGTGGTGAATTCAAAATTGCCATTATCATGGCAGAGCAAGAAAGCAGCTGATATCTGCCTTCTCTTCCAGGCTGCTTTTACTTTGAGCTAAGCTGTGGGCCATCAAGCACATGGCAGGGCTGGTCTCTTTAGTTGTGAGCTGCTCAGTGGGCCTAGCCTCTTGGGGGCTTTGTTGCTTCCCTTTGGCTGCTAGAGATCCTTGAGTTCTGTCTCATATGGCAAGGTTAAAACTGTGGCCATCTTTCTCTGTGTTTCTGCTTCCAGTTCTCAGTTTATATATAGACCCCAGCAAGAGGGAGGCGATCTAACCTGGGTCATTTCTCACAGACTTAGTCCAATCAAAGGCCCTAAAGCAATCTAATCAAGTGATCTAAGGTCCCTTAACTGAATATAATGCAATCAAAGGGCCCCACACCCACAGGAATGGATTAGTTTAAGAACATGATCTATTCTGGAATTCACAAAAAAACCTCAAACTGTCACAATTCGTATATATTTTTAATACTTTTTTGTCAATTGTGATAATTTTATTTCTAGGATAAGCTGTGTTATACCTCTTCCCATTATTCTATATTGAGCTGTTACAGGCTTATAAAAAGAAATGAAATCTATAGCATTATCCCTGGGAAGGGGGAAGGGTTTTCTTTTCCCTGATTTTCTCTTCTTTTTCTTTTGTTATATTGTTTGTTTGAATAAGGGACTTGTGAGGCAGAAACTGAGGTTGTAAGCAAAACATCCTTGAAGGACAACCTAGTAGCAAGGGTGTCTGAAAGAACAGGAGTGGAAAGAGGAGAACACAGAAAGTATTTCAGGGAGAACCACAGGTACTTTCCTTTGTGTTTTAAAAGTTTTATATTAACATTTTCTTTTAACAACAACAAAAACATTAGATTTGCAATTGAATATTGACTCTGTCATTTACTAGTTGTGTGATTCAGGCCTATTACTCTTTTATAACCTTAGTTTCCTCATCTAGAAGAGTGGAGATAATATGATTTAAGATTATTGTTAAGATTAAATGAGATAATTAATGTTAAATGCTTATCAAACATGTTTGATAGATCTCACATGCTAAGCAATTCCTTTGTTAAAGGACTGTGTCCATGATTTGCAACTTACTGTGTCTGGAAGATGTGATTGAAAATTTCAAGCCTAATGCAAAAGCATTTAAAACGAATCATAGTTTTAAACAATATATTTATTAATATATTGTTTAAATATATTACATTCTCATGATTTTTGCAGGGAATCAGGTAAGTATAAAATGGACACCAGCTGCAATCTTATTTGTAAACATTATCAAGGTAATAAAATGCATTGTGGGCAGGCAAGCTATTTTTTTTTCATAGAAATGGCCAAAAATAAAAAATAAGGGGAACCCTGGTTGTTGCTATAACTCCCATTTGTTAGATCCAACAAAAATTTTCTCACAGTCTGGACCAACTGGAGGTGATTTTGCCTATCGGGGGTCATTTGGCAATGTCTGCAGACCCTTTTGGTTGTCATACCAAGGGGAGGGGTGCTGCTTTCATCTAATAGGTAGAGATCAGGGAGGAAGCTGCTAAACATTCTGCAATGCACAGGACAGCCCTCCTAAACAAAGAGCAATCTGGCTCAAAATGTCAATAGTTAAGATTGAGAAACCTTATGCAACACATGCAACAAATTACTAAGAGTATGGTATGGTACATTCTGTGGTAATACTTTGT